>JAMKCH010027832.1:0-24723 GCA_023653785.1 Ophioderma brevispina | reverse complement strand
ACACTGTATTGTAAGGACACAAATCCTTAAAACCAGTGTCATTGTTTTGATCTTTGACATCTTTCGTGCCCTGGAAATTCGAAGACTGGCATTAAATCCTTTAAAATGTTTCTATGGGACATAATGACACTAACTCCTATAAATAAATACTTGCAATAAAACATGATGTAACAAAATATCTATAAGTGCTTCTAGTAAATGCTGTGGCTTTACACAATATTACAAACAATGTGACCTTTGCATAGTCTGGGTTCATTGAATAACCCCCACCCAACCCCCCTCCCACATGTACCCAAACTGTAATGTTGGTTTCATGGGACATTAGACACAAGAGATATAAATATAATACCGCCATCTATCAAATACATACGGCATTTGACCTCTGCGTAACCGTGACCTAGGCCCCTCAGACTTGGCACTCCCTTCTAGAATGTTTCTGTGGTCCCAAAGAATTAGTGTGCAAAAATTGGCGCTTTAATCAAGCGTGTCACGATCTTGCCCAAATTTGGCTCTAAGCCACTGAACTAGTAGGATAACGGCACGTTCGACCTTACCAGACAATTATCAACAACGCGCACTCTTGATATAACTAATAGCCGCATACTATATTCTATTTTGTTTTGGTGCTGTCATAAATACGGCTCATTTTTTTCTGTTTTTCCCCCCCATAACCTGGGCGAACCGTTTTGCATTTACACAGTTCAAACCAAGTAACCCTGGTACGGTTACTCTTTGATTGCCTTGTAATTATTTGAGCCTCTCAAAAAATGTACGCGGTAGTATTAAAGGAGGCGCCTAAACCCGCGAGCGTGGCATGGAGTGATACATATCTACATCGTACATCGATTTGGTGCATATGTCTGGGGATACGGAATTTCGTTTCGATACACAAAACAATTGATTCACGTAGGAAACCCCCAAATCCATGTATTGGGACCTATATTCCTAATAATTAACAGCTCCCAGTTTTGCACATGGCTTGGAGAAAGCCAAGCGTAGCGTTAAGTGCTCTTGCCCAAGGGCATACCACATTGGCCTCAGCGGGATCTCGACCCACCCGGCCCCCTTTGGTTTGAATGGAGTCTCGTTGTAATACAATCGACCACATTGCCCTTGGCTGAGAACAAATGAGATTACCCCTTATTGGATTTCTATTTAACATTAGAAGTTAAATAATTTTAAGCCTGAATGAGTCAATTTTGCTCTTGCACTTCCCAACAGGGTCAAATTTGACGAAACATTCTAAGATATGTATTTTTATGTATTTATAAGCCAATGCCAAAATGTTATATGCCTACAATGAAAATTTCTCACTTCTCCATGTTGTTTTCACTTCCTTTTCCACGAGACATTTTTTCCTGAGGGATTGGCGTGTTTGTTTGGTGGGCGCGGCTTTTTAATAGGAAAAATGCCTGGGGCAACTGACATTGTGCACATTGGTACATAGGCCATTAGGTGTACGATTTTTTATTTTTTCTCGGATCCACTTGGAACTCCTGGAGAATTTTCCTTGGGTACACTGTAAATTTTTCAGAACGCCTAAAATGTAACATCTTTTGAACACCTGACACGTGTTCATATTACGTTTTCTGTGATAAATACTTCCAGTTCCTTAAAATATGTGAAAAATATTAAGAAAACTAATTAAATGACTACAATCGAAATATATATTCCATTTTTTGCTGCCTCAGAGTAAAATAAAAAAGTGACATTTTTCGTCGGAGTTGCTGAGAACACATCGGACACCTTACACCATTGGCGTTTTTTAGGCGTCTGAAGTGTTCACGCTTCAGAATTCTTGAGTGAATGCCTGAAGTGAATGCCGGAAAATGCATTTGGAACTTGGCATACCTTGTACATATTATGTTGAGGTTTTCAATTCACGAACCGAGACATGTGAATGAGCGATTGGTTATCTTCCGGCGCAAATTCCGCAGACACTTATTTATCAGTTTATTTCAATCGTGACGGGGTTATATTTTTAACTTTTTTGATGTGTTTCTAGGTGCAACTAATTCACGTGTAGAGGCTTAAAGATATACTACGTGGTAATCGGGTGGGGGAGGTGATACTATAGACCATTGCCCAGTTACAAAAGAAGTTCTTTTCATATAATGTTACTATTTTTATGCAAGAATTTAAATAAAATAATGGTTTGATTTTGGTGTTGAAAGTGACATTCTGCTGCATCAACTCCAATACACACACACTTTACAAGTATCATTAGGCAGGGAACATGTATTTGCAGGGAAGCAGGTTTGTACAGGTGCCAAATATAAATTAGGGTAATTGTATCCTGAACTCTATACCAACATTTGGCCATATCATAAGATTAAAAAAGGGTATAGTTTGTCCCTATCTTGGGTTGTTACCTAGATATCGGGCAATAATGTTCAAGGTCATCTGGGTAACATTTCAAATGCTCTGATTCTTTTCAAATGGTTCCAAATTCTTCATATTGTCCCGGAAGAAACCATGCAGGGAATAATAATTGCACTCATTGTCACACCATTTGCATCGTATAGAGGGCAAATGTAACAATGTTCCTCATTCCTAGGGGGGCATGCTTACCGATCTAATTTAAAACCTACTAAAATGTCAAATGCATATGCATTTTCTGTTATAGGATATGAACCAGACAACCAAGTTGGACTAGTTTCTTCAAAATCGGAGCACTCTGAAAGAATTACCCCAGGAAGACCTTGAAAAGCCGTTATATGCCTATCATCCTGAAACTAAGACCGTAAGTATGGGAACCTACACCTTTTTTAATCCCATGAGCAGATGATCAGTTGGTTGCAGTTTCAAAACCATTTGACTAGCTGTTTTTTACTTTTGACACCATAGTACCAAAATATTACCCCCCTTTTTTTCCATGTTCACCATTGCTGATTTTTTCTCCCTCGTCCCGTGCTTTATGATTTTGATCCCGTGGGAATCGCTATGGTTCACCTCTTTCCATTGATACCAAAATAAATAAACCACCATACCTAGTACCCCACACAATTATTCTTGGGTGCCCCCACCCACCAACCACCATGTTTCGACTTTTTTTATATTTGACGACAAAAATGGGGCTAAAATGAACCTGAAACGATGTGCAACAATTACCATTGATTACCTATACCTGACGCTTTTGACGACAGTTATTGTTAAGCTTTTGTGCCGGGAAGCCCCCCCCCCCCCCCCGGTAAGGTTTTAAAAATACAATTCCATCAACCACTTGTATTTCTGATACAGCTCTTCTACTTCATTTGGCCCTAACCTGAGGTTTTTATCATAAGTTTGAAATCAAAGCCTAGATTAAAACACGGCGCTCCATGGACGTAGCCTTCAGGGTAGGATAACCAATGGCCTATGACTTCCCGTATTCAGCGACTTTGATTTTCTTCCTGGACGCCGTTGTAGGCGATACCTCAGGTAACTTGACATGCCGACTTGTGCTAATGGTTTTGTTGGGCCAATGTCCTCATGAGTCAATAGCTGTCAATGAGAGCACAGTCATCCATATAGCAGGCCTGGCCTACGCAATAGTGTTCTTCATCCATTGACAAGAAATTTATCATGCACTCCATCCCGGTCATTAGCCCTATATAAACCACTAGAGCATTATTTTCGAGTGGTTATGTTAATTTATTAATGCTCCAACCATGCAATTTATATCCCCGAATGCACTCCACTCATGCCTTATGCTATTGCATACGCAGACCTACTATTAAAACGTGTTTGTGTATCCCCTTCTAATATTATTCGCGCTGAATACCTTTCACCGAGCTGTATTTACTATAAACGATGCCTTCTATATCCCTAACGTCCCTGAAAGCTCCTTAACTGCATTTAAATGCACTTTTGAAAAAATCACAGAGCGGACCCCTGCCTTGGGTTTGGGGGAAATTTCCCCTAGATCTAACAAGAAAAATAACGCTACCTTTTTTTGCGGTGATCGTCAGATTTTTCTCAAGGGAACTTTAGACCTGGATTTAAACCAGGGTTAGTCCTACAAGAGTGGACCTTTTTTTCTTTTAATATACTCTAAAAATGTGCTATTAAGAAAATGGATGGGCCATTATGGTAGTCAATGGCAATACCTCATTTGTATACTTGGGACATCTATATGAAACGTCTACCCAAAGAGGGATACATTACAGGTCTAGGTTTTCCTGTGCCATTTTGCATAGCAACGGGAAATATGTAACAAAACTGTTTGAAAGTGTAGTTTTTACTGTACATTGGAGTATACTTCAAATATATCACTAGCTATCTCCATGGGGAATTTCCAAACTGTAAAGTTCGATAAGTCTCTCAAATTGACAAATTCATAATTTCTCAGGGTCCACTTCCATAAAATGGAAGGGGTCTAAAAATTCAAAGATTTTTGTATTTTTCTTACCATTTTTATGTTTTTTTATATTTAGCAAGTGTACGAATTTAGCATTTTAAAGGTGCACTAGAGATTGGGGTGGTATCCCTGTAAGGTGTCATTTTGTATTTAATTTCATGTTTTCACGGATTAGAGACGAAATAGGTTTCTTACTTTTATTTTTGGTACAGAAATGTCTTAAAAGTGAAAACAAATGATGATTTTATATGCTTATATTCGATAATGCTTCTTTTTATTTCAGTTAAAACATCTCTGAATTTTCCTATATGGAAAGAAATTAGAAATGTCACAATTTTTGTACCAAATAATAATTCTCAGCTTAATCCTTTCAAGTGGAATATTTTATAGAAGCTTCACAACCCCAGTGCAAAAACAGAATTTTCACATATTTGGGTTGGGACAACCCGGTAAGGGAAATCTCCGTTACACCTGTTAATAAGGAAACAGATTGGATTTTACAAGGGGAATATAGCTACGATAATCTTCAAAATTGGTCACATAAAGTTTTGCAAATGTCAAATGAACTAATTGTTTACGAGCGGCGGGGGGGGGGGGCGTCCGTTTTCCCCGGGTCCTGTTGTGCACAGGTCGATTTTCTCAAATAACAGAACGCTTTAATGGTAGCACCCGGAATCTATTTATCAAAAGAATCCCAAATACCCCCTCCGTAGACCTCCCCTTAATTGTTCAAGATGGGTATGAAAATTGTATCACGAGCTTATCACAGTCCCTGGTATTGGCGAAACTCTACTTCAGGTTTCTTCTGAAACCAGACATGTAACAGAGTACCGCGGGATTTTACACAAAAGGACTTTTGACAAGTTTCTTACAGGAACAAGATTTTCAGTTCTATCAATCACTCCTAATAAAATCACAATGCTATAGGGTGCTGAAAAATACCTAGACGGTCACAAACACGTGTTTTTAATGCAGTAGTGTACAAAGGCATTATGTTGAAATTGAACTTTGCTGTTGTTGTGTACCATCAGGGGAATCGGATCAGGAATGTACCAGTTCAAAGACTCCGCAAACATAATTCCAACCCTCATCGATTTCAACTTTTCATATTTTGAGTAATGCAGTTTATGTTTGCCAGGCGTAGCCGTCGTCAACACATAAACAGTTTTATCGAAGGTTAGGACATTCGTGTCTCCTAGCAACAATGATGCGGTTTGTCTTGGTCACATGTGCGGCTCCCGCCTTTCGGGTTTCGCGGTCTGTGGCCAGATTGTCATTTGCGCAGGCTTGTTTTTGCGTCATTCTGCTTCTTGTTTTCATCCGAGTCGGTCGTGTACGAAAATTCAATTCTTAGTTCATCTCATGTTATGCTGTGATGATAGCTTGCGTAGCTGCGTCGTCGTATACCAGTGTATTTTATTATCATCGCCTCCTTGTTTCTTTCTTTGGATCTTATTATCATCATTTTCAAGCTGGGTCGGTTCTACGAGTACGAGTGAGTTGCCCGTGGTGCGCGATTGTGGAGACGTTCTTTAGCCCAGTATTGTTTACGGAAATGGGAATTTGCCGAAATGGCTTGAAATCAACGAGTTATTCAGGTCAGTGAGTGCAAACACTTGGAAATAAGTTATCAAGACCCGTATCTATTTACCAGTCTTACGCTTACGCAACTATAACTGGATTTGATGAGAATTAAGGAATTTACGTGGATACTCTCTAAGTGTCCCAGAAACGGTTATTGGCAACTTTACCAGTAAATACGCAGTTACGCGAATTGGGCGGAGTCGTAATATTAGTGTTTGGACTTGCTCGTGGCTAAGCTTAATTCTCTTCTCTGCTGGATGTACTGTGTTTCGCTTCGAATGAATTTCGTGTTATGGATCGTCATGACTCTGTTGAAATCTGGGATGGACGCATTTCCGCTATAACGCAGGTAACTGTCGTTCGCAATGGTTGGATCTCTAAGTGCAGTCAGCCCTAACGTGTACGCGAATCACCATCAGGGTGTAGCCGGTGCATTCATTCATCGTGATTATAGCCGACTCTTTTGCAGTAAGTAATCAGTCCAACGCGGTGGAATTCTAACCAATCTTGTGTTGGACTTCTTAAACATGAACAGCAACTCTTGACTGATTTCAAGAGGTGGCGTCGAACAGTGTTTGATGTTAATTTGGGTTTTTTGTACACTTGAAGCTAATTTCAACGATTTGTGCAAGCTGTTTAATCGCATCGCCGCCTCCGTATTCTATTCTTGAATCCATGGTTGAGCAGGTCATGGCAGCTTCAGCTAACGAGGACTGGGTAATGGTTTAGTTTGATAATCAAGGTATTGTCAATCGTTATTTTAATGCAGTCCCTTTGTTAGGTTGTGGTGATCCCTTGGATCAATCTCTGCATTATAATGCTTGTCGTTTTGTGTGATTACTTCTTTTGTGGTCTCTAAATTCTGGTAGCTAAATTATAAGCCGCTAATGGGGAATCATGAAGTTTTAAAAACGGGGGGTTTCCACCACTTAATTCTAGTTATCCATTTTACCACCTGAAGCTGGCCGTGATTGTTGTACTCTTTTACTTTGGTATCGGGTTTCAGATTCAAATTTTTATAATACAATTCCCTTGTTTAAGGAATAGTGATTCCTTGGATCGCTCCTTGCATTATACATGTTTTACGTCTTTGTCGTTTTGTTTTTGGGTTTTTTTTTTTTCTTCATCCATTTTGTCCCTTTCATTGGTAATCATAGTCTTTTGTTCTCGCATGATGAGTTATAAGTGTCTAGCTCATGTTTTATTTAGTTAACTACCTTATTCCACAGGTGAGCTGGCGAGACTGTAAGCTGCAATCTTTAAACTTGGTATCGGCAAAGGTTTTAGGGATTCCTTCATAGCTATTATATTACTACGTTTCGGGTGTTGTTTCTATACAGTGCTGCGTAGTACGGAGCCTTTAGTTCATATTTCATACGTGATAACATTGATAGGCTAGATATAAAATCCATCAGCAATCAAATACTGCTGTCTCTGGATGATTAACAGTGGCCTTGCAGTCCAAGTGAATTTATAATTCAAACATTAACCGGAACAAAGATGACAATAAAATCAAAAGGTGCCGCGGGCTAAAACGTGATTGCTACAAATTCCTATCCGTCATAGCTGGAACAGTAAGGGTGGCTGATATCTGATAGTTGTTAGAGCTGGCCACGCTGAAGGCCATATGTATAGGTGATAAGACTGCTTCAGTAGGGAGGGTGTTCTTGAGTTGGATGATACGAGGATAGAATGAGTACTTGTACGTGTTAACTTTGGTAGCGACTTGGTGATTTCGGAGTCCATGGTAACCTCTAGCTCCAAATCTTTGTTGTGGGATGAACGCCGAGGCCTGGGATGGATATGAGGACTACAAACCAGTAGAGCATGGTAACCTGGGCCGATCGTTCTGTTTATTTGTATGTGTCCGGGTTCTTTGTAATAAAATGTAATCAGATAGCTTTATAACTTTTTTTTATGAATGGTGGCCCGCTTGTTGGAGTTGCTGCAAACACGAGGACTTCTGATTCTATTTGTGAATTTTTTTTCGGAAGGCTAAATATCAGTACTCATGCAGCTTCCTAAGTACCTATATTTTAATACCTTTGCTTTGGGCGGCGTGTAGTTTCATCTCACATTCCCCCTTTCATCGAGTTAATTCTTTGTGGCAACTTTTCTATTGCCTCGTTAGGTTTTGTCCATCTTAATATGTTCCGATTCTTTGTTTTTTTCGACCACTTTTGTCATTACCTAATGGCTTTTCACATTTGTTATCTAACCTCTAATTTTGTAGTTATATAGCGTTCTTTGTTAGTTCTTTCTCGTTCTACTGTTGTGCGCTGTGGGTCCAAACTTATGCTACCTGTTTTACTTTGCGTTCACGTAGATAGTGCTTGTGCATGGTGTAAGTGTTGTGCGAGTGCTACATTGCATGTGGTATGTGTGTTTTTCTTATGTTACTCTCTTTCTTTGGTATGAAGTTTGGCTCCCTTTAAGTCTTGGTTCTGCGCAATTTTTTAAAAAAAAGGGGGAGTAAGCAAGTTAACGTCATATAACTTGTTTGCGGCCTTTATGTAAATTTGCGTTTCTTTTTGTGTAGGGCATTTATTTTTGGTATTACTTGCAACTTCAAAGCAAACGCCAAAAGAGCTAGAGCAACGCTCAGTATGGATAGTCAATCTGATTTGTTTGAACAAATTTTTTAAAAATTAAACTATTAATGGGTGTTAAGCTATTTTCTCAGTATTGAATACTATTGAGTCTATTTGATTAGGATGCTTGAGGCAAATGCCAAAAAGGGGGAGAGCAAACGCTCGATAGAAATATTCATGGAAGCTTGAAGACAAACGCCAAGAGGCGAGAGCATACGCTCCGTAGAATTGTGCTTTCTATTTATATTCATTGAGGGCATGAGCAACGCCAAAAGTGCGAGAGCAAAACGCTCTTAGAGTTGTGTCCTATATTATTATATTATTTCAATTGAAGGCAACGCCAAAAGGTGGCGAGATCAAAACGCTCCGTAGATTGTGGCTATTATTATTATTATATTTTAATTTAGATCTTGGAAGGCAAACGCGCCAAAAAAAAAAAAAAAAAAAAAAAAAACAAAGGGCGCGAGAGCAAACGCCCGTAGAGCGCTATTATAATTTATTATATTCTTTAACTTGAAGGCAAACGGCCAAAGGCGCGAGATCAAACGCTCCGTAAACTTGTGCTCTTATTATAAAAGGCCAACGCCAAAGAGGCAGAGCACACGCTCCTGTAGAATTGTGCTATGGTGTTATTATAAAGGCAAACGCCAAAAGAGTCGAGAGCAAACGCTCAGTAGAATTGCTATTAATATTCAGTCTTCTGCTTGTTGAACACTTGAAGGCAACGCCAAAGGGGCTCGGCAAAACGCTCAGTAGGATTTGCTATTTAAATCATTCAATATTTTGTGGAATATCTTAACGTCAAACATAATAGTAGCTAGAGCAACGCTCAGTAGGATATTGTGAAATTCAAGGCAACGCCCGCGAAGGAATACGATTTTTAATTGTCCTGTACTATTTATGATATTTCCAATTCAATTTCAACATGCTTGCTTTCTTTGCATTATGTACTAGTTCTTGAGGACTTATTTATCTCACACTATCTCATGAATTTTAATTGTATATTGTTGAGAGGCACATTTTTATTAATGAACCGCTCGCTGAAACAAGAGGCCACAAATGCCATCTGGTTTTCCTGTCTAGTCTTTGATAAGGGACTTTATCACAGCTCGCTACCAATAGTGTTAGACACACCAGTCGTGCTATTTAAAGACAAGTGTCAAAACAAAAATTTATAAAATTAACCTATCCGCAATAACTTCCACGTTTTATTAAAAAACATAGGATGTTTACATTGTAAAACTGCAAAAGAAATTAACATATCTGATTCTCCATGCCTGCTAGCATTGGTGGCAATGACCACATGACTGTCCATTCAGTGTGCATCTAGCATGCTTCATGGTTGATTGTAACATGACTGTCAGCCATTCAGTGTCATCTGGCATGCTTCAATGGTTGGATTTTACATGACTGTCCATGGTCAGCATTCATTTGTACATCTGGCATGCTTCATGTTGACAGTACATGACTGTCAAGCATTCGTGTGTGTTGCGCGGTGCGTGGGCTTCTTCGATGGTTATTTTACATGACCTGTCAGCATTCAATGTGCATCTGGCAATGCTTCATGTTGATTTTACATGACTGTCAGCATTCAGTGTGCATCTGGCAGGCTTCAATGGTTGATTTACATCACTGCCATCATTCAGTGTGCATCTAGTATGCTTCATGGTTGATTTTACATTACTGTCATCATTCATTGTGTGCCATCTGGCAATGCGTCATGGTTGTTTTACATGACTGTCAGCAGCATCAGTGTGCATGGCAAAATTCTTCATGGTTGATTTTACATGACTGTCCAGCATTCAGTGTGCATTTGGCATGCTTTTGGTTGATTTTGTTGTAGCTAACTGTAGCATAGTCATTGCTCTTGTGATCTCGATCTTACAGGTGCTATCTGCATGTAGCAGCTATCGGGTGACAAGTGTAGAATTCGCAAATTCTTATTCACGGGTGAAGAATGGGCGCATCACCCATGATTTTTTGACCTCAAAGCGCAAAAAACACCATATTGGCTTACAACAACCCAAACACAACGACTATAATTATTGTTATTGTATGGCGCACAAAAGCGCATTTTCAGCGTCACATGGTTGCTAGGGATCCAGTTATAATTACAAGTCCTTGTCACAGCTCTGTAGAACCTGAATGACGTCGCTCTCGTCATTCTTGTGGCTATAAAAATGACAGCAACGTCATTCACTCTGACATTTCTTTGATAAAACCCACGTTGTCCTCAACGATTCGCAAAAACACCTATACACATGTTTCTGTGAGCGATGTACAATTGAAATGCTGACATCCTATTGTCTGTTTTGGGTCCTTTCAAATTTAGTAAAGCGGTCACATGTTATTCCATTCGGTTATTCTAGATCAATATAGAACATTCAGGCTGGGTTGAATGGTTCAGATATGTTCAATACCACACAAACTCTTTATAGTCTGATTTTTTATTCCTGTCAGTAAACGCATATTGTCGATGGTAAGAATTCATTTGGAAAGGGATGTGTTGAGATCAAAACTAAAAAGCTGTATTAACAGCTAAAATGCTCAACTTTGTTCAATAGAATATGATGCTTTAACCATTTTACATGAACCTTTTTTGTATCGAATATGTAAAGACTTCATACCAGATTCAATTGAATAGATTGTGGTATGAAGTCCGAGACACGCTATCGATTCCTTCGTTTGGCGTCAATCAAAGAACGAATTAAGTGTCATGGACATCAAGGCTGGGTGAAGAGGAGGATTAGGCCACGTAAATATTGTAGTCTGTTATGAGTGACCAAAACTCTAAAGTACTTAAATGATGCTGCCAAATATTATCTTGAACAAGAAGAAGAAATGTAACGTATCAGATTTTCTAATATTCCTTAGTGACATAAAAAACTTTGGTGAGTAATAATTACTTATTCGTATCATTTTCTTATACTGAATGCTTCAGAGTTTGTTCAAGTTTGGTGTTTGGAATTTATTCAGTGCATTTGCCTTGTAATATTTTCTTCGTGAGAAAAGGGACATTTTTTAATTATGGCTTTAATCTTATCCGCTGTCGTGACATCGAATTTCTATTGTTCTAATTGTGTAAAGTATACAACCTCTCGGAACGAATGGAATCGTCGACACGCCCCAAAACTTTTAATGAACTGACAGGAATAAAAAATCCTACTATAATTTGTCTATACGATATTGCTATCAGTGTATCTCTATTGCAGCCAAACTCATAAATATTTGGATAACCTTTATTAAAAAGTCGTAATAAGGCCCAGAATTCTCAGCGACTATTTCTTAAAAGATCACTGCTTAGTTCGTTGACTTGACGATCTTGGTTTGGGAGTTATTCTTCTTTTACGTATGTCCTTTGAACCAATATATCAAAATGAGGAGTTTTGAATGGCTTGTTCTTTTATGCCACTTTGACAAGATACTTTAAGAGTTGAATTCCAAATAGGTGTTTGCTGAGGCTATTTAAAACTGCCCTTGCAACCCCAGAACCTACCGAAGGTGCAGCCCCTGGGCCTCCGCCGGGCACTGCCCATTTACAGGAAGTAAAGATCCTGGTAAGATTCCCATTTTTGGAGAGCACTAATGCCCAAATAGCATGGGTGTCTCGAAACATCAGACCTCGAAACAACAGACCTCAGACCTCGAAACATCAGACCCGGAAGTAATTTCACTCGAAACATCAGACCCGGAAGTAAAATCTTGACTTCGAAGTCAGCATTTCACTTCTGGGTCTGATTTTTGAAATTCAAGTAGACCCTCACCGTGCCGTGACACGGAGGAGTTTGCCCTGGTTTTCTGCCGCTAAATTGAGGGGGCCGACCAGTCGAAAAAGAAAGGGACGATATGGCCGGGGGTGCGGGAGGAGGTGTCCTCCCTTTACGGGCAAAACCTTTAAAAAAAAAAAAAAAAAAAAGATTCCCATTTTTGGAGAGCACTAATGCCCAAATAGCATGGGTGTCTCGAAACATCAGACCTCGAAACAACAGACCCCAGACCTCGAAACATCAGACCCGGTAAAGTAAATTCACTTCCGGGTCTGATGTCTCGAGGTCTGATGTTTCGAGACACCCGGGGGATGTCTCGAAACATCAGACCTCGAAACATCAGACCTCGAAACATCAGACCCGGAAGTAATTTCACTCGAAACATCAGACCCGGAAGTAAAATCTTGACTTCGAAGTCAGCATTTCACTTCTGGGTCTGATTTTTGAAATTCAAGTAGACCCTCACCGTGCCGTGACACGGAGGAGTTTGCCCTGGTTTTCTGCCGCTAAATTGAGGGGGCCGACCAGTCGAAAGAGAAAGGGACGATATGGCCGGGGGTGCGGGAGGTGTCCTCCCTTTACGGGCAAAACCTTTGCAACGTTCGCTTACTAAGACACATTTTCCCATGCATGCAAATTTAATAGAAACCAATTTGGTTGGTAAAACTTCATAATTCATGACCAACCGTTTTACAAAACGGCGTGGGTGCGGGAGGTATGTAAGTTTGGAGTATTTAGTTTTCAAGACATGTTTTCTATGAATAGTAGATAAGTAGATAGACCCGATTTAAAATTGCAAGTTAATTAATAATAAACTTAACTGATTAGGTAGGCTAAGGTTAAATTTTTAAATGCTGACTTTTGGAACTACCTTTATCTGAAATGCGGGCTGGTTGAACTGGAGTTTGAGTAAAATGATATGCTTGGTGAGCGGCTAGCAAGTAGTGAGCAACGCACGTCCATTTGGTCCAAGTCGGGGTCCAAGTCCAGGGCAATCTCCCCTTGTCACGGCTGGAAGAATAGCAGGATTTGTTTTCTATCTACTTTTTTCATTTTTTTTAACTTACAAAACTTCTCAAACAGACGGGTAACTAGTCAACAATTCCATGGCCAGTCTCCCCATTTTAAGGAAGCGTGTGTCCGCCTCTTAGTACAGAAAATAAGATTTCCTCCCAATTTTGAAGTCACTTCCGGGTCTGAGGTCTGATGTTTCGAGGTCTGATGTTTCGAGACATCCCCCGGGTGTCTCGAAACATCAGACCCGGAAGTAAAATGTTGACTTCTGCAAAAAAAATCACTTCCGGGTCTGAGGTCTGTTGTTTCGAGACATCCCCCGGGTGTCTCGAAACATCAGACCTCGAAACATCAGACAGACCCGGAAGTGAATTTACTTCCGGGTCTGATGTTTCGAGGTCTGAGGTCTGTTGTTTCGAGGTCTGATGTTTCGAGACACCCCAGATAGCATAGTCAGATACAGTTCCTGCTGATCATACTGAATCTGAACTTTGTCTATTTAATATTACTTCACTTTCCATCACAGAATGAATATAATTATATATGGCTATATCTATATACTATTTTCGCAGTTTCCTCCCCGTCCGTCTGTAATGCTACCGGTGGATATCCTTTACGCTCATCGACAATGCGCAGATCTCGACCCGTAGTGCCCCTTTAACACATTGATCCTACGATAGCGTACTCGAACTCCGAAACACTTTGGCCTATGACCCGAAACGGCGAAATTCGAGTAAATCATTAATTCAGAAGGAAGTCAGTGGAATGTCCCCAAAATTGTCAACCAAACGGTAACGAAGGGTGCTGAATGTGCTGTTGGACATAATCGCAATCTAGGGTCTTCTTTCAGAAGTCACTAAAATGGGAGATACCTTTATAACTTCACCACCATCAACATGATACCTGTGCATTATGCGTTTATAGTTTGTTATGTGGTCTCCGGGATATTAATCATGCAATTTTCTTATGCCCTTTTTATGTATGTTTCAACAGGGTTGGGCTTGGTCTGATTTATGCTCCATCTCTTCTCATCGTCGGTGTCTCCTGCAGTAAAATTTCACCTTTGTCCCAATGGTCTTGTTTTTCTTGGAATATGCCGGCCACTCATCTCTCGCACAGTTATTTGTCTACTGATGGCAAATACGGATGGAGAGGTTCGCCTGTTGATCTTCGCTGCCATAACTGCATACGTCCTCGCGTGCGGTGCTCTGTTCCGCCCGCTGAAGCAAACTACTAAGAATCTCTCGAAGCTGATTGCAAGGAAAGATGTTGCCTACGAAGAGGTGGAATCTGGGTGGAAGCAGTTGCTTTTGCAGATGGTATAAGTAGGACTTCATCTGTTAAGATAAAGACGAACGCACGCTGAAGCTGTCGAAGATTTCCAATAGCGCAGAAAGTGCTAAGAGTATTCTTAGCGCTCTGAAGCTCTTGGACCTTTTCGCAATCCCTGGTTTGTGTAGAAAATTGCGCCTTCTCAATATACTTTGCTTTGTACTTTCTGTCTTGGAGCTGCCTATTTTCGTCCCACTGACGCATCTAGGTTAACAGGGCGGTGATAGGTGGCATTCGTGAAGAAGATGCAGCCGTACTGATTGACCATCATTGTGCTGGAAGCTTTCTTGCCGAGTGGTAATGGAGGTTATGTGGACACAATACACTCGCACAAACACTGATGTTAATATCTTGCTATTTTGTATAGTAGAAGTACTGACGTTTGTGTTAACCGATATCTATGTAATTTTAGCTGATTTTAAATTTTCTTGTTTGGAATACATACCGGTGTGTTGTGCCGTAATTTGGTTATACCGGGTTAATGGTGAAGCCAGATCAAGTGCCTCCTGTCATTGGACTAACGTTACTCATCCACGCATTGGGCAATGCGGTTGGACCTCTTTTAAGCGGTAAGGATCCTGTGGTATGAGAAAATAAAGTATATCTTCATCCAGTCATCTCAAACATCTAAGACCCCTAGCTAAAAATTTATTTCAGTGCTTGGTCGTACGATGGCATACGCTGTATTCTTAACCCTCCTTCCTTTTGGCATTCCTTTGTCATCGATTAGATACCAATTACTGTATACCCTACCTCACAGTCACACCAAGACTCTTAATCCTTGCCTCACCAATTCCATACCGCACTTATGTTAGGGAGTGGTCCATTGTTTATGCCGGGGGTTGGTGGGGGGGGGGGGTGGAGGAATTTCCAACTTCAAAATTTTCCTTTTTTTTATTATATTTCAATGCTGAATTTCCCCATTAAAGTTTCAGTTTCCCCCCCCCCTCTCTCGTTGATGAAAAATTTCAAGTTCCCCCTCTCACAAAAATTTTTCGGGCTCCCCACTCCCTCAAATCCGCCACCCCCCCCTCCCCCCCTTTAAATAATGACCCCTCCCTTATAGTATGCTGGATTGCTGTTCCCTTTCGTTGTATGTACCAAGAGGTACTGGTACTTACATGTTGGACTTGTGGTGCATATTACACTATTAACGTTGTCCTGTATTGAGGTGTTTTTGGTTAGGCTACGTAGGTTGTTTTAATGTGATTTTGAAGTGCAATCTTATGTGAAATGCTAAAAATGACGTGAACGGACCGCTAAGTAATCACAATTAATACGCATCTTTCACCCTTGGCCAAGGATACGCCTAAGACCTGCATCTTTCAGCGCAAAGACTCTACCTATTATGGTTTTGCGATTTCTAACAATGCACTATACTTTGCTGATCGTCCGATATCCCTAACATCCTTAACTGCATTTTCCCCTTTCCAAAATCACGTGAGCGGACCCCGACCTTTTTTAAGGGAAAATTGCCCCTAGATCAATAACACAAATACCGGCACCTCCCTTTTTTGCGGTGATCCTAAAAGACGTTTTATGTAATATACGTCTACCATATTTCCCTTTCACACTATCCTATTTGTATCTCTTTTATGTGTACTGCCCACTATTTGGCGAAACAAACCTGAGAAGAGGAATCGGTGTAAACACGGTCTGTCCTTGTTTGGGGGAGGGGCTACTTAAATTATAAACATTGCGCTTAGAACACCTGCCTTATCATCAACATCCCTTTGGATCTCAAGAGATCTTACGAGACAAACGTCAGTGGTCAGCTTGTAATACCACAGCGTAGGTTGTACGTAGCATATGTGCGTCGCAAGCAGGACTGGTTATTGAAAATAAAGCTCGGTGGCACAGAATGACATTTCTGTGGGTCAAAGGTGAATTCCAAGTTATGATACAAACAATACAGCGTTTACACAGATGTTATCTCCCTAACGCCTTACCTGAATCTAAGCCTTTTGAAAAAAAATCACGAAGCGGGCCCATTGCTTGCTTTAGAGGGAAATGTCCGTAGATCTACAGAAAAATACATAGCTTCCCTTTCGCGGATGATCGTCAGATATTCCTCTAGGTCCGTTATGAGGTATGATTCACTTGCTGAGTGTCTGACATGCCCTCGCCCTGCGGCTCGACATGGTCAAAAACTTATAACAAGCTCAACCACCTCAAGACGACTATTATATACGCGAATGGTCGGTTTCTCGCCCTTTAACTAAAGCATATTGATCTAGAGTTATCGAGTGGAATAACCAGTGATCGCTTTGTTAACTTTGAAAGGACCTAAACAGACAATAGGGTGTTGACATTTCAATTTGTACATTGCTCACAGAGAGGTTGTGTAATCGCTAGACGCCGTTGCATGCAATTTATGTGTAGTCTAGCTAATCGCTATACATTGGATTGGTTGCGTAATTGGAACTCGTGCATAGCTTGGTAAGGCCAACACAATAGCATTCCAGAGACACCTGTTTAACAGATGTTGTAAAGAGTGGGCCATGCCATGCGTAGCGCAAGGCGTGTGCTTGTACTTGGAATGTGGACTCTTTTGTTCGAACAAAAGAATTCCACGTTTCGCCCATCACTTATGGCATCAAAACCTCACGTGGGGCATTTAAATCTCGCCAGTATATTTCCCGTTGAGTCTCTGTTCTATTTTGTTGATTGTTCGTTTGGTTGAGTTGAGTTTATCGCTATCGTCGGTGTCATTACTATTTCACGTACTTTGAGTTCTCTGAATTGGTTTGATTATGTACTCTTGTGTGTTACTTATTTTTGCCACATTTCAACAGGAACCCGTATTGTGCAAATAACAGGCTTAACTTCTTCGAGCTTGGCAAGACTCGATTTTGGCACCTGCCACCTGTCTGGATTTGTATAGCCGTGTTAGTCAAACGATGCTGTATATAGTTGGGTCGTCGGAGCAATTTCGTGACGGTCGTGAAGAGCAGCGGTTCCTTTCTCAGTGGATTTGTCTTCTCTTGTCTTACGAGGGTCACCTCGTGAAATGTAGGCGGAATCGGGGAATGGAATAATCCATAATACAGGGGTAACAAAAAAGAAAAGCTTTGAATTGCTGTAAAAGATAACCCAAATGGTGTCTTGTTACAGGATTTAAAAAGTAAATTTGTACTGCGTATGGTTATGGAGATTTAACACAATTTGTCATATGTCACAAATCATATCACTAACGTTTTAAAATCTGTGATATCGCCCGCCCCGAGTTCTTAAAAAAATGGGCTCTCTATTTTCACTTTCCTCAAAGACCATGAAGACTGCAACAAAAAAAATTTTTGCGCTATCTAATCTTCTAAAATCCCGAGATCATGGGGATCAGAGGGCATTGACCTAGTATGGTCAAAATACAATTAAGGATTCCAACTACTTTTTGTTGCAATCCCTGTGGATAGAGAACATTATAAAGAATAACGCATATTAAAGATTTGACCTTTAAGATGACTTCTGACATTTGACGAAATTTGGTTGTTACGGGTCTTAATAACCGTGAAGTTGTAGGTAGTTCAATTTATAGGCTACGAATTTTAGTTTTAAAACGTGGAAATTTCTGGGAACAAGCTGAAATGTCAGGAGTGTGCAAAAATGTGTCTAGAATAACATACTAAACGTCCCCTAAAATCCTCTTTTGTGCTTTTTCAAGAAAATAAGGGGGCAAAGTTTGTACAGGGGTAAAATTTACAAATATGAGAAGTGTCCTTAAATGTGTCCAACATTTTGTGTCATGTCCCAAGGATCATAAAAGGGTATAGTTTGCCCTATCTACAACCTTTAGTTTAAGTACTACGACCTAAATCATTCAAGGTCCTCCTGTGGGGTAAATATTTGTCAATAAATGAATCCATTTCTTGAAACCAGATTCAATTGCTCGTAGAGGATATTAAAACAGAAAAGTTCATTCAAATCACTCTACATGGATTCAATATTGACATATTCGAGCAGAAGGCAGTGACCCCCATAGAGCCTGTAGACCCCCATCACACTTGGCCCTGTGGTTTTGCAGGTAATGACCATCACCTGTTTAAATATTCATTTGGTGTTCAAGTACAACTAGATGAAGATTTGACATCTCTTTCAGAAGAATCCACCATTCTGAAATTTACCTACACCCAGGATGACCTTGAGCCTTTTTTTACATATAGTATTAAACTACAAGCATAGAATAGGGCAACTATACCTTTTTTAATCCTTGGGACATTACAAAAGTTGGAACCCATTTAAGGACAATTGAAATATTTCGTAATTTTAACCCCGTACAAACTTTGCCCCCTTATTTCTGAAAAATGCACAAAGAGGATTTTTGGGGACTTTTATATATTTTCTAGCCCTTTTCCCTGCACCAATTCTGACATTTTCACTTGTTCCCAGAAATTTTCCACCTTTTCCATATTTTTATTTTAAATACTCTGGCTAATTATACCTTTTTTGAATCCTTGTACAAAGCGAATACGGTGGGGGGGGGGGGGTTTTGTTTTTTTTTAAAAAACAACCTTTGTTTTTTTTTTAACTCACACATCCAAGCATTTTTCATATTTGATTCCTGTATTGATTTACTCTCCTCTGGATTCCGCCCACACACTTATACGAGGTCTTGCACCCGATCACTAACTTTGTTCTTAACGGTCCCATGTCCGGATTGCTCTTAGCCTCGTCCCCAGAAGCCCCCATATTTACCGGAAGTGGTCACATTTTGGCCATCAGAAAAGCTACTATTTTTTCTCAATTAACCTTGTGAAATCGTTAGGGCTAAAGGATGTTTAGTTTGGAAATTATTAGCGAAAATGTCCCCAGTTGGTCGACCAATTAATTTTACACAGTATGGGGCCTACAAACACGTTTTAGGTCTCTCGCAATCAAAATGGATTTGACAATATCATCGGCGGGAAACTTTACAGTTGGTGTTTTGGTGTGACAGCCAATCTATCAAAGGTGAAACGATCATATCCTTAAATCGGTCCATCCCCCTTTAACTTTACACAAATCCACTGCAGAATGACCTTTGCTCATCCACTGTCACGGGAATTGTTCAGACAGTTGCGTTAATTTCTTTTTGACTAAGAGGAGGGGGATGGGGTTGATGAATTTCTCATGAAACCAGGGTTGCTTGACATATCCGGGTTAACTATAAAAAGCACATTTGCCGCGCGACAAGCGCGTTAAAGATTGCCATTTAGAACTAAAATCGTTAAAATTAATTGTAATTGGAATAAAATGTGGCGAAGCGCGTAACTTTACCATTTGGTAATTATGAGGGTATTTTTGGTCAAAAACCATAACGGGGCGTCAACATTGGAGGGATGATCATATTGACCAACCCCCCTCAACAAAAACTAGGGGATTTATACCCCTATCTTACACATACAAGCTCCTGAATTTGAACTGTGAATATTTTTGGCTTGCAGCAAAATTAATTCCATTATGTGATGTACCAAATATAAGCTTTGGTCCTCCTCTTTTATTGATCCAAAGTGAATACAACTGGGTAAGATACGTCAGAATGACCGTTTCAGTTCGCAAAAATTCACTGTAGAATAGGCGAAAATTAAACTTCTCGACCAAAAAGTTAGAAATATCAGATTTTTCATTCATGCGGTTTTGGCTGTACATGAGGAATAAAAACAGTCGTGCACTGGTAACTTAAAATGATTATCTCGAGCTTCTAAAACTTTTATTAATAACAATATAGAATGTTACAATATACACAGTTGTAAACATGCCACTTGCAATTACACCGGTTTTTGAGGCTTATGATATTTTGCGCACGAAAACGAAACAAGCGAAACGTTTATTTTGAAGGTGGGAAGAGGGTTAATTTTAGGAAAAACATTGTAAGCACGGCACTAGGGAAGAAGCTGCAAAATGTATTGCAACTAATGTCATTTTGACTCAAAAACTTAGTCAAAGTATTCAGAAGAATTTAACAAGTTTATTTAAATTCAATTGTACTGTTCGTTTCGCAAAATATCACCTCCACCTCCTTAGACCTGATAGGCCTATTTTGCGAAACAGATTTCATATCTTGGTGAATCAACTACCTGCATTCTCCTGCCAAACTCATTTAATGAAAGCATTAGACGAAAAGAAGCAAATGCCTAGTCAGAACTGATCAATATTTCACAAAAGTATGCCAATCTACCAACCAAATCTGTTTCGCAAATAGATCACCTCCTATACCTGCATATTTTTGCGAAACAGATTTTCATAAGCCTAAGAACTACAATCAAAATGTACCGGCACCGTTAAAGCAATCGTTTAAATGAAGGTATTTGACGAAGAAGAAGCATTGCACAAAGTCGAAAAACAATCAAATACTATCAGTGAAATCGACCATAAAACTGTTTCGCAAAATAACACCTCCTATAGGACCTTGATATTTGCGACACAGAATTCCCTAAGCACTAAATACATCAGCTGTACTCCATGTAAACAGTCATCCACACAGGGGCGGGCGCCAGGGGTGGCAAGGGAGGCGCCCTCCCCCGCCCCCCCCGCGACTTTTCAATTCAGGAAAATCAGGGGGTTACGCAATTGTGTAAAATTAGGTTTTTTTACCTATATGAGGTAACTGTGTAATGTTTCGCCCCTCCTATGATTTTACCCTGGCGCCTGCGCACCCTTGCATTCAAATGAAGGGTTTTTGGAAAGAAAGAAGCTTTAGAGAAGTCAAAACATAATCTTTGAGTGGAAACCTACCACCAAAATCCTGTTTGGCAAAAATATCCCTCCTATATAGGACCTGTTATTTTGCTGAAACAGATTTTGTTGGTCGGTATCTATCAAAGACTTGATGTTTTGACTTGTGCACTGCTTTCTTGGCAAATACCTTTCATTAATAAACTGTAAGATTCTTCTGACATACTTTCTCTATAAGTTTTTAATCAACATGACATTATTGCAATCACATTTGCATCTTCCTGTGTTTACAGTTTTTTCCTCAAAATTACCCCTCTTTCCCCTGCAAAAATCAGTTTTCGTCTTGGTTTCGTTTCGTTTCGTTCGCAAAATATCATAAGCCGTTTTTTGAAAACAAAAAGTAATCAAAATAAAGGTTTTTGAACGTATTTTGTTGTTGTTGTTGTTTGGTGCATTTTTTTTGTGATGATTTTGTTTTTAATAATCGGGTTTAAAGTTTGTTTTCAACAAAACGGTTTCCTTTTTCTTTTCATTTTTATATTCAAACTCGACAGGTTGGCTTTTCGACACGACGGTACATACATGTGTCATTTTTTTACCGGAGCTGTATTTATGGCCCTTGCCCTGATCTTTATACCCGTCAGTCGCTTCCTGTGGCATCAACACAAATATGGGAACTTATTATTGAACCACCGATGACATTAAACGGAAAAATACTGAAAACCATATTCAGGATACCAGAGTGTGAACGAATTCCCAAACTATTTTCAGATTCCTCACATTCACTGAAAGAAGCAGAGATCCGGATATATCTCATGTTATCACATGTTAATGTTATCATACATTTCATATGCTATAAATATGATCATTAAGATGATATAATCCAAAGGTTGCAACTGTTTTTGCGGGCTGCCTACAGGAATCCCCCCGTACAAAATAAACTGGGTAAGTTCAAACTTGTTTTTTGGTGTTATCTGCGCTTATGAATTGTATGTTCACTTGTCCTACTATTAAAGCTATTTGAAGATAAGGGTCAAAAATATCCTAAACTGGTTAATCACACAGAAGGTAATCATACAACGTTGTGCATTGTATAAGATTTCAAAATGCCTGATACCACATAACGTTTTTAGGTATCTTCCATTAGGAGGTATTAGGTGGTAAGGGAGCATTTTAATGGCTGCGGGTACAAAGTTGGCCCATATCAATGTACAGTAATATACCTAGGCCTGTCTGAGATTATTAATATTTTTGGCTCAATTTCTTCTTCAAAGAGTCAACCAGCTGTTTTCAATCAGTATCAGGATGCAAACACAGCAATTATTTAATTAACATTGCAATTTTGAACAAAAGTTACTTTGACAGTGCAAAATATTATTAATTCACAGCATATGAGAAAATAATGCTTCCTTATCCGTGTGTCCCAAAAAAAAAAAACGCACACTTGGTGGCCAGTCGCCATAATTTTGAACAAAATCACGTGATCACTTTATTCTTTGTGTAAGGTAAGATGGGGGACTGTCAGCTATATCCCTTGACATTTTCATAAAGGGTAAGTTAATATTATTAAAGATATGCCCCAGAAATCAAGTAAACTGCAGGACCCATTTCACCAAATTAAGGCGCTATATAACTACAAATACGCCACTGTTACGTTTTGTGCCCCAGAACCACCAATTATGAATCTCAAGTACCACCATCAGTTTCCTTTTTTTAAAGACCGCTGCTGCCAACAGCTACTAACATTCAATGTTTCCATCGGTAATAACGGCTAAATACATGGATTTTTAACACCACTTAAAGATCAATTGGGAATGTTGATCAACAACTCTTTCGCATTGTCCAAATAAGACAGTAGCATTGGATTATGGCTAATCATTCATCAGATTTTTGTGACGGGACGGCGCACAAGAGTATCTTAAACCCAAAATTTATGAAGAATGAATCTACTGATATTGTTATTGAATTTTGTGTTGAAAACATTAGTTTTTACTTTCATAAAGTTGATAATGTAACACTTCTCAATAACATACACGTAAACCCATAAAAATCAGTAACAGCAGTTGCAGCCCAAACGCAGTATCATTTTTATTAATGTGGAGTGTGTCCTCTGACTTATCATAATTTTATATCGTTTGAACAATATTTTTTTTCCCACCAATAAATTCACGTTTTAATCATTTATCAGTTAAGGTAATAATTATGTATATAAATGCAGTCATCTGACCCAGTAGAAGTTTGTTTTCTCAAGAAATTTGGCAAGTACAGTAAAGAATTTGTAATGTTGATTGCAATTATTCTGTTCTTCATTGCCAATCCTGTGGTTACCAGCTCCTCATTTTTGTAAAATGGGTTCTGCGGGTTACTTGATTTTTGAGGTCATATCTTAAAAACTATTGCCTCTACCTTTATGAACTTTTCAGGGATATTAGCTAACAGTCCCATCTTACCTTACAACAAAGCATAAATAGCCAAGTGCTTTTGTTCAAAACTTATGACGCTTGCCACCAAGTGTTGCGTTTTTTGTGGGACACACGGTATATCAATACACATGTAACGCAACTAAGTTTTTATTGGCCACACAACCTTATAGAAGATTAGCGCAAGCGGATTGTAAGTCCCTTGCCATCCCGGCCAACCATGGTATTATTCTTTTATCATTAACATACCATACTTAATTCATCATTTTCAGTAAGAAGATTCTGTGTAGCAACTCTGTACCATGACTACAATGTGTTCTGTAATGGCAACAAAGCCTCCAAGAATTTAAAGTTTAGTTAACTTTCACATACCCCATGGAAATATGCAAGAAGTCTCATTAAATTTGAAATCTACTATAGCACAAGTTGATATTTATTGGCTCCCTTGTCTTTTCTTCAAATAAAGTACAAACATATCAAGTTTTAACAATATGACGTCATAGTGACGTCATAACTGAGAGTTTATTTTATAACGTTATAGGTAAACAAATCTCCCAAATCAAGGTTTTTCGACCATTTTCGCCATTCATGCAAGCAAAATTGGTATTTATTTGGCAGTGATGGGTGCCAAAGTAAACATACACAAGTCATTATACTAATATTGTCAGTATTTTTCTTACAGTAGCATCATACGTAACAAAAGTACCATTTTGGACATTTTTTTGGACAGTCTTTTCGTCTTTATGTAATAAGATGATACACGACAGAAAAGTCCAAGCATGCTTTTCTATTGGGACGTTTATGATTGCAGGCTAGTTCAAAACGTAGTTTTTTGGTGTCCTTTTTATTTTTACTTGTGTGTCTAATAATCTTTCGAAACGTTCTCGGTATCGTGGTAGGTGTTTTACAACCGACAAAGTGCAAATTGAGAGAATCCACGTTTTAAAAAAACTGCAGCATTGAAGTCCTGCCTCATGTACGAAAGTGTTTTATATTACTCATGTTTTGTTTTTTATATAAAGGTG
>JAMKCH010027831.1:0-28619 GCA_023653785.1 Ophioderma brevispina | reverse complement strand
GAATTATGATTCAACATTACCTGATTGGTCCTGTTCCGGTTACCATGGCAACCCCGTATCAAAATTCTGGTTCATGTTTTGTGAGCATTCTGGTTCCCACATCTTCCACCCAAGTAGGGTGCGAGTGCGAGTTTTCGATAAGAAGTTACCATGGCCGGTTGAGTGTAAATAACATTATAATTTCCGAACTATAGCTCATGGTAACAATATGATATACAACCATTCCATCACTTTTTAAGAATGGTTCTACAGCGACATCGAAGTAACAACCATGATAACGGTTTAACGCCCACCTTAAAATATTTCCTTAGATTCCATCATCATATTTTTTTTTTTGGAAATTCTAATATATTTTTAATCTTAATCTGATTTAAATCCTACCATCAATTGGTCCTACTAAATCTAAGGATTATCTTTGAAATCCACGACGTTTAGTATTATATATACATAGTGGAATAAAAAAAAAAACTGTGGCATGAAAACAGCAAAAGTAGAACCTAGAAATCGAAAATGGTATTAATGTCAATTAAGATAACTTACGGACTTAAACATTCATTAATTAAACTTTCTGTTTACTAAGCTTTAATGTGCACAGATTATTCTTCACGACCATTCGTCAGACGGAAATTGTGCATTATTCTGTCCCGCTATAGTGAAATTATCTTACATTCATAGGATCATTTATAGCCTTGGGGGTAGCATTTCCTGTAAACAAACATGTCAACCTCTTATTTATTTCAAGCTCCACGTATCAATCATTTCGATTTTCCCGCCGCATGTCGAGTTTCATCATCACGCCGCTGTGTCTCAAGTTTTCCTCGCCATATGTCGAGTGTGCCGCGTTAATGTCGAGGTTACAGCGCTATATGTCCAGTTGCCCTCTATACATCGAGTTTGTCTCTCTCTATGGGTAGTTTGACATAAATCATGTCCAGTTTTCAAATCTCCGAACATGATTTTTTCTCAAACATGATGAAAACTCGAACATGCTTTTTTTTGTGGTATGTGTAAAAAAAATCAGTCGATTTGCTCATGTTGAGAAAAAAAATCCTGTCGATTTTTTGCTCATGTTGAGAAAAAAATCATGTCTAGTTTTCTTCATGTTGAGAAAAAAACCTCATGTCGAGTTGTTTGCTCATTTGGAGAAAAAATCATGTCCAGTTTGCACATTTGGAAAAAATCATGTCCATTTTTTTTAAAACTCGGCCTGATTTATTCGACTGATTTTTATTCTGGGGACAATGATTTTAGGAAACTCCGGCACATAGAGTTCAAACTTGATAGGCCGCGCTGTAAACTCGACTATCGGGTAAACTCGGATATACAGCCATTAAACGCCATGATTTGAAGTGGAGGCGTGCCTATTTATTGCACACTGTTTCGGGTACGTTCCCGGTAATGACGTCAGAAATGGTACTTAAAGCGCATGTATAACCGAGTGCGTTGATATCAGGCACAACTGCTTTCTACAAAAGAGGTGTACAATGACGTCATTTTGAGGGCTGGCAACTTAACCTCACGCCCACCAACGCAACGTTCCTGTATTTATCAAATAACTGGTTAAAAAATGCAAACCCTATTGGATTGCAAAAACGACGATGATAACAAACTTCATTACTTTTTTCATTGTAAAAAGCTCAAACCTAACTTCACAATTCCAATCGTAGCGTGAATTATCGTCAAAGTATCTTTCATCATCTTTCATACTTGTTTGAAATTGAGTGTAATCCATAATTCATTTGTATTTGTATTACTAACTATAATAAAATAATCCTGTATAATAAAACTATCAAAATACAGGTCATGATAACGGTTGGTTAGTAAGCAGTAACAATTGAAGCAAATCTGATACAAAACCAAAAGAAAGCTAGTACTAACTCCTTTTATATTTTCCGCCTTTTCATCACTGGTCCATGTTTAAGAGCGTCCGTATCATGGCTACCCGCGGCCCGGATCATGCTTACTAATTGAATACATCCTGGCACCCAACCACAAGCCCTTAACCAATGTGATACGATAAGAAGAATAATTCGCCTTTTACAATCTGTATGAAAGGCAGCACGCACTCGCATACATAAACGCACACACTGGGTAAAACACCGGCAAAATGCGGACTTCAGATTTTTTCCATCCGGAGACATTCAATTTTTTAAGCATAGTTCAGCCGTAGCGGTCGCTATTTGGAAAAGCAATAATTAAGATTGACATAAACCATGCACACGATACACAAGTTATAAATCACACCTTTTGAGATGATTTTACTACACAAAATTGAAATTATTTCTGTTTCTCTAATAATTTTTTGGAGAAAAAGTTTTCTAAAGGGTTGCTTTTCCTATACCAACACACTGTTAAAGCTATTTATAACGCTCCATGGCTAACATACTGGTGTGCGTACGGGTGCCAAAATCACATTACATGATCATGGGTGCCAAAATCACATTACATGATCATGCGTTCGTGCAGATTATAAAAGGGCAAACAATGTATTTTTAGCCCCAAAATGACAACCTTAGCTGCCCTATAAAGAACAGATCGACCATAAAAACACAAATAAGGTTTTCACACGGGCGAACTATTTAAATGAAAATGACGATTTTTATTTTTTTTTTTTTTTACTTTAAAGGCACCATCAGTGATTGCTAAATCCGAAACCCGAAAAATATCAAAAATTTTTGGCTGTCTCTAACAAGTACGTGTATCCAAACATGCCCTGCAAATGACAAGACCATGCAGAAGCAACCTAATAAGAACATAATCGAATATTTTAATAATTAATGTCCGTACGGACACTTACTACAACACGTAATTCAATGGACATTCAGTAGTTAGGCATAGTTCAACCATGCATATACGGTGCAATTCATATCTTTCAAAACTGTTGCTCTCTTACTTTTCTGTCAAATTTTCAGTTGTAAAAATAACTTCCGAGAATTCTGCAGACTTACTCTTCACTTTTAAGCTATTCCTGCAAATTTTCAAATATTTTGGCTCTTTCTTGTGAATCATTGATAGTGGCTTTGAGTACCATGTCAATAAGAATTATGGATTATTTGCTACACAAACACACACGCACGCACGCACGCAAACACACACACACACACACACACACACACGGTAAACGGAATAAGCACACGATGCAGATTAGATGCGAAGCACATCAGCCGACAACATCCCGCTGAGCTATTGTTATGAGTGTCATTGTTCAAATAAGAGTCTCTTCAACAGACTTTAGTAGGCGTCTGTGGAAATTTGATATTCGGGTTTAATTATAAGGTTTTAAAACAAAAATATGTGACCGGTTAGAAGTTTTTCTGTTGAACGGTTTCGGGTGGTATAAAAGGGAACATTTTAGACAAAAAAATTCTACACGGTCATCGATTTTTCTTGGGAAATGCGAAGTAAATGTCCGTGTTTTGAAATGGCAGCAGTGCGTGACCTGATGTTGGTGTAATCCATGCACAGCGGGAGTTTGCTGGCTGCTGTGGATGCGAAGGGTATAATGAAATTATGCCCCTCTGCTTATGAGCAAACCATCGGCTGGCGATATCTTTCGATTTGGAACAAAAAAGTCTAAGAACGTAAGAAATTTGTCAAATAGATATTGACCGTTTAGTTTACCATTTTAGCCATTTTTACCCTAACCATGGTCATAGATGTACAAACTATACATTTTTTGGAATCCTTATGACTAGACGGACAATATGGCATGCATTTCAACATGATTGGAGCATTTTAAAAGTTTGACACCTGTGTAAACTTAAATTGGCCCCTATTAAAAAAGTGATACCACAATTTGAGAGTACTAACTACCTAGCATTAATCGAGGGTCCATACTAACTACCAAATGTGTCAAACCTTTTCTGTAGTGAGGGGGAAACGATGATGTTTGACCTGGGTCCGTGCTCCTCCTCTAGGTTACGCTGGATGCCGTTTTGAATTCGATGTTGTTGTAAGGTTGCATTTCCTACCCCCCCCCCCTCGTGTTTTCTGCATATAAAAATTGCTTGTCCCCATACTAATCACTGTGTGAAATAGCTAAGCTCAAATCGATCTCCTTCATGGTGAAAATCGCAATTAATCCTTCTCATTATCCTATGGTATAGTTGAACAGTTAAGGGGGACTTTCTGCCAGAGTCGTTCAATTTTTGAAGAAAGCAAGAAATTTTGGAAATGACTTCTATAATATATTTAGTTTGAAAGAAAACAGACCCACCATATATCCATTTTTAGCCATTACTTTTTTCATACAGCACCTAGAAGCACTATTCAAATGTCTATATCTATGTTTTTGATACCTAGGAACCTTTTGGTGGTCTTTTTTTACCCAATGGTTCCATAATTAATTTTATTAAGATGGCCGTCATATTGGCCAAGTCGATGAGGTTGAGACATCAATTACTGGTCGCAAAGGCCCTAAACTTCGCAGATATGTTATGTGATAAGTAAGAGGTGCCAAGGGGGAAAGACTCAAGCTCAAGATCAAGAACGGATAAAGTCCGCGGACAACAGAGGCCGGTGTAAAAGTAATTATAGTCCGCCGTACTCACAGTCCAGCTACAACGGTAAAGAATAGGGCACTCGATTCAGTAGAATATTCACGCAACATTAGTTTCACGCTTTATCCGTTGTCTTCTATGGAGCCCGGACTGTGGCTCCCGGTGGACTACAATTAGTTTTACACCGGGTCCTGAGGCGCTCAAGGCAAGCAGGGGAGGAAAGGAAGCCAACAGCCCTTTCGAGAAAATCGAGGTAAAAAAAACCGATCCACGATGGGGCGCTCAGCCAGCCGCTACCCCCCTACTAGGGCTATCAGGCCCCTCAGAACGAGGGAGGTGGCACCGACATTAAATATGCGGGTAAGCTCCGTCCTAAAAGACAGAGGAGTAAGAGCAAAGGGCAAAGGTCGGTCAATCCAAGGGCCCAGTACAGCAGTATCGCCACCTGCGGTCATCTCATGGAATTTGCGAGGGCTTGGCAGGCGGTGACTTTGAACCCTTGGTTCCTGAACGGATACCGCATCAAGAGTTCATGGCCTACCCCCTTTTTTTTTTTTTTTTTTTTGGGGTGAGGTTCTCCTCCTCCCAAGACACTCTGCCAAGTGGGACACGCTCATGCTCCATCAATGCCTCTCAATCGCATCCAATTCAGGTCTTCTTCTACTCGAGCAGTGGAGGCCCATCCTGAACCTGCAACCTTTAAACGGGCTTCCGACCCCCGCACTTCCACACGGAGACCCTGAGTGCAGTACTTGGGGTTCTCCAGAGGGATGGTGGGGCCACGTTAGATTTGAAAGACTATTATCTCCATGTCCCCGTGTATAGCCTCCCAGAAATGGCTTCGTTTTGCCTTAGGAGGAGTGGCTTAGGGGAGTTTTGTGTCCTTCCCTTCGGTCTGTTGACCGCTCCACGGACCTTCACCAGAATTGTGAATGTGGTGGTGGAGTTCCAGGCGGAGGGAACAGGACAATCTTCATCTATCTCCTGGTGGCGCCCCCCGCGCAGATGATCCAGGCTTTTCTAGATGAGGTTTTGGACTTGATAAGGTCACTCGGTTTCATTGTCAACCTCGACAAATCAATCCTCTCACCCTCCCATCCCAAAACCCCAGTTTCCGGGAGCGAGCGCCAATGAAGAAAAGGAGGTCATCAGTGGAATGGCACTACCTTCTGGCAGTTTGCGGGTCAATTTATCAGAGGCTACAGCGTCCCCACGTGGATCTATTTGCCTCCGCCGTGAATCACCAGCTTCCGGCGTATTGCTCGTAGAGTCAAGATCCCAGGGCCGTGGGTCAGGATGCAATGGTGCCGGATTGGTCGGGAATCATTGCCTACGCATTTCCCCCATTGCGATGACACCGAGAGTCCTCGAGAAGGTCTCTCAGTCGGACAACTGCCTGGTTCTGCCGGAGCTGCTAGTCGGGGACCCATCAGCGCGGAGATCTGGTAAGCGGTCCTCCAGACAACCGTTCGTCCCAGAGCATACCATCCGCGCTCTCAACCTGACTGTCTGGCGCATTATCGCCAATCGTACATTCACTCGGGACTTTCTGAACAGACTGCCGCGATCGCTACTCAGGCAAAGCAGAAGTCAACTAGAGAATGATGAACCGGTGTTAAAGATGGTGCGCCAATCGAGAGATCGATCCGCTGTCTGCGTCTGTAGGGCGGATTGGGTATTTCCTATTAGATTTTTTTTTCACAAGGGTTTGGGCCTCAAAACAGTCAGGCGCTGATTAGCGCTCCATCGGGGTTTCAGAGACGGCTCAGTTGTCTTTAATAACCCGATCCTCACGAATCTGCTAAAGGGCATGTTTTCGGTACGTCCCCCTCTTTCTTCACTCGTCCTGGAGTGGGACTTGCCGCTATATATGTAGTGCTCCAGTTCTTGGCGCCTGAGGAATTCGGGTCATAAGAGGAGGCTAGTCTCCTGGCTCTGTCTAGGAACGCGGCGTTTCTCGTGACAGTCGACTTGGGGCGACGGGGTTCCGGAATACATACCTTGTCCATTAGCTTCCATTGGTCGAAGGAAGTATTCATCCTACCACGGGCGGGTTTTCTCGTAAAGAATCAAACATTGTTTTTTACTCCACACCCAGTGTTTCTCCCGATCGTGGGAATCTACTCCGCCGTGCGTTTTTGTGTAAGGTAAATGCCATTTCCGTCGTCTGCACTCTGCTGAATTAATGTCGCCGGAGTCATTTTATTATAAATCGTTCTATTTATATCCATGAGGGCGCTGATCTAGTCTTAATGATTTTAGGCGAGGAATAATGTATATAAAAGCTTTACAATCATGCAAATATATCAATTTTGAAAAATCTTGAGAGCGCTCTATTTTTCAAATGTGCCAGTGTCTCTTTAACTGCCCTACTTCTAGTATTTATGCAATTTGCATTTTATTTTCAATGCTATCCTCGCGCAATGTTATAATTTTCTACTCTGCAATATTTTGTGAACTGAAATTTCACCTTGTATTGTGGGATATCTAGCCATAACCCGCTCCTATTTTTAACATAAATCAAAAGTTTGAAGTCTCAATATTTAATTTATGCTGTTCTAAGCAGGGGTTATGACCATTTTTTTTTCTAATTTAATACATCAATGGTGTACATTAACCCCATAAGTACTAACTGCTGATTAGTCACAATGGAATGTAATGTTATGTTTGAGCCAATCGGATTTATGGTACGACTGGTACGACTGGTAGTAGGGCTGAAATTAAGAGCTCAGGGAAAGTGCATTTCAACTGTTTATTGAAATTAATATGACGTAGTTAGCTTTTGTCTGTTCAATTAACTTAGACGTCCGTTTTTATTAGTTATTTCCAAAAATATACGTTTTCGAAAAAGATCATGAAAGAAAAGTTTTTATTCATCATTGGACCCAACAAGATCATTGGGTACCAGCTTGAAAACATAGTTTTTCGTTGGATTTTTATTCAATTTCCACTGATTTTTATTGGCAAACGACAACAAACTGGGTCCAGGTGAATATTGACTTTTGACTGTGAAACTTTTATGGCAGACCCATTCACGGATTAGGGGTGCTTCAAAGCATGTTACACTCTAAATCAATGTGGTCATTTTCCGTGGTAAGGTGTCAACTATGCACCTTACCACGGAATATGACCACGTTGTTTTAGGAGTGTACGAACAAGTATTGATTCGTGGACATTGCTTTGATTTCAGGTGTTTGCGCGTTCATTAATGCGTGGGCATTTAAATGGATCGTTGAAATACTTATGCTTTTAATAGAGGTCCTGCATGTTGTATTCAATTGGTTACGAACAAAAGACACATAACTCTCCTGTAATGCCGTCCCTTCAAGTCAAGTGAGCTGTGGAACCTTGATATATCGTTGTATTGCAACAATTCACTGCAAATAACAACGGTTCGGATTGCTCCTGTCTACAAAGTTGGCCGTAAAAATAAAATACCTATGACGTGAATAGCTCACTCCGACGACAACTGTTCACCACCCACAAGTGGGGGTCAAGGGAACATCAAAAAACTTAATTACTAATGGTACCAAACTTTTCGCTCATATTTCAAAACCGAGGGTGAAATACCCAGATTCAAAGAGGATTGGAAATTTAAATGTCCCATCTTTTGCCATTGTAAAAAATGTCTTAGGGTACCAAAGATACCCAACAAAATTCTTTTCGTGATTATTCGAAAACGTTATATTTTTGGGGATAATTTTAAAATAATTAATAAAAAATAAATCGAGTACTCGGACCGCTGTGTAGGAATTCGCGGTTAGTGAAAATAATAGGCCTAGCATGAACCTTTGACCTTGATATTGTGACCTTGTGGACCTAAACAAATGAGGGTTTACATGTAAACTCCATAAACAAGTTGGTGTTCCAATTGAAACTTCAACTTTTCAAATTTGGAGGGGTAAATTTTACATTTTATCTTACAACTTGACCTCACAGACCTTTGACCTCATTAAAAAAAAAACCTTTGACCTCATCAACAAATGGGGATGCCAAGTTGTTTGCACCTGTGGACCAAGTTTGTGTAAATCCATCAAAGTATGAGGATATTACAGGAAATGGTTTAAACCTTTTCAACAACACAACAGACATCAACAACAGACACAACACAGCATCAACAGTGGACAAAGATGACCCTATGTGTCTCCTGCCTTAGGGCAGGCGACACCAAAGACGGACATCAAGTTAGTGAACAGATCAGTAGATTAAAAGCTATGGAAAGGAAGGCGCTGCTCGACGTTGATGCTCGAGGAAGGAATATATACAAAGAAGTACAAAGGTACTGCGCAACAGCGTGAACTCGGTCATGTCGTTCAGCGCATAACATTTTACCGAGCCAAAAAGATATAGGTTTATGGCATATTCATTTCCGTAAACGTGGTTGAATGGGGAAGTAGTATCATGGAAACACTGCCGTTTCTTCCTGTTCTGTCAATCTACAGCTGGAAAAGGTAACTTATGAGAATGCTACAGACTTATCCTTCACTTTGAAGCTATTCCTGCAAATTTTAAATATTTTTCAAATCATGATAGTTGTCTTAAAAGAGGGCACCGTGGTTCAAAGGCATCGTATACTTCCCGCAGTAAAAGGTATTATATTTGTACTAGGTGAATACCTGAATGCTAAAAGGAAAAAGCTGACAATGCAAGTCTTAAATTTTCGCAAAAGCATGGGAATTGTTGCTTTCCTGAATGCCCATCATGAGTGTCAAAGACAGTTGTCAGGGTGTGACATCAGACATTCTTAATTTTATATGCTGGGCTTTAGCATTGTGAGCTCATTCTCATGCTTGAGTGTTCACCTCCATTACGGCTACGTGCCTGAATGTAGTCATGAACTACGTGTGTGTGTGTTGTGTGTGTTGTGTTGTGTGTGTGGGGGGGGGGTATGGTGTGTGTGTGTGTGTGTGTGTGCGTGACGACGGCGCGGGTGGTGAGTGTGTGAGTGTGTGGGGTGGTGTGTTGTTGGTGTGGTGATGTGGTGATGTGAGCGGGGTGTGTGGTTTGTTGGGTGTTTGTGGGGTGTGTATGTGTGAGAGGTGTGCTGAGGTATTATGTGCGACTCCAAGCTACCCCATAGCTCCATTTGTTTATATGCATCGCTTTATTCTGTCATGACTTGTGTGTCTATTTGCAACTTGCGTGTGTCTAATTTTAACAAAAGAAAAGCCACACAAGTTACCCTTGCTCCTGTGTGTGTGTGTGGTGTGTGTGTGTTTGTGCGTGACAAGGTCAAAAAGTAAAAGTGATATAACTTCCAAATGTGGGCTGGTGAAAGCTTATCTTGAATATTACCCTTGTGTACAATCTTATACTTATATCAGCTTTATTGGAAGAGATATGGCTGTCGCAAAAAGCAAAAGGTCCAAATTAACCTTGACTTGACCCCCCTAAAAATCAAATTTAAAATTGCTGTAGCGTGAAAATGAAAAGAGGTACAGAGCTCAAATTTTCAGGATTTTAGTTTCTCATGAATATCTTTCAATACACCAAAAAGGAAAGAAATCCATGAGGTGATGGTGTACTCGATTTGTTGAATTGGCATGGAATGACCCACCAGGTTTGTGAAATTTCACCTCAATAATGTCATGTGATCCCGACATGTGATCCCACAAAAACCATATTCTTAATACATAAAACCCTGATTTTTTCACTCATTTCTGCCCACAAAGCACTAGTAATTTGTGAATTTTTATTATAATCATGGAAGGTTTTGTGCGCGCTCCTTAAACTCCTTAAACTTCTTCACACTTTTAATCCCTAAGATTTCACACCTCTAATTACCCCAAACACTACTGCCAGGCATTGTTAGAATTAGTGACAGTGGGCCACATACCTATGTTGACCCCTCAAAAAAGCTTGGAGTTGCCTAAAATGGCAGCAATTTTCAGATAGATATCATTGTTAGGGTTTTGCTTAAAGGAGCATATGTAAATCAGAAATGTCCATCACTCTATTTAAATTTTTCAGGCCGAATACATATCTCTTTCTGCAGGGAAAATGGCCGCTGCTTCTATTCAATAGTCCGTGCCGGGCGGGGAAATTTGTCGGGTGCCGATTTCTCACCAGGATGCTGGTCAACCCTTGTAATTTCCATGCAACCTCTTCAGAAGTAAGGCTCAATATGTAAAAATGCGAGTGTGAGCAAAGATCAAAATTCAGCACCTTTGTTGATTTTATGTACGGTTGCGATGCACGGCTTCCACATTTACATTTCCTGTGCTAAAATCATACATTTAAAATCGGTTCACATTGCACTGATTTAGACCATTGAAGGCTTAAAAGCTGAGTTTCGGATAAAAGTATAACATACATGACATAGAAGTCTCATGCATGCATGCATGATATTGACTGTCAGTTTGAGTTTGATGCAGTAAGTAGGAACAAAATGAGTTAATCCTTTACCTTGATCCCAACACTAACCCTTACACTTACTTTGACCCTAACCCTAATCCCAAATCTTGACCAATAACTCTAATCTCAACCCTGCCTAGGCTTAAAACTGGCCTAGCCTATCCCTTTCGTAGGCTTAGACTAGTCTGAACTCTAAGCCTAGGTCATCGCTAATCCTAAGGCACAACTCTAGCCCTAACCAAGCCATGACTATAACTCTAATCCATTACTATAACCCTAACCCATAACTTTAACCCTAACAGATGTGGTCGTTTAGTGACCCTGGGTCACAATGAATTCAGCAGTCTAATGGAATAAAGTGCTAGCTGCATGAAAGCATACTAATAATAAGTACTGTAAAGACTACTCAGTAAATCAGGGAACATCTGTACTGGACCCAGGGTCACTATAGCGTGAGCACTTGTGACCCGATGAATCAGAGTATTTACAAATGGCGTATCAGGCCTGCCCGTTGTTGAGGGGGGCAAATTTCCCATCTGGGAAATTTCATCTTGGGGGGTCTCAAAAAAGGCAATTTTTCCACGGTCAGAGGGCTAAAAAAACGGCTGATTAGCATGATTTTTGAAATTTTTCCCCGGACCAAAGTCGTTAAGGGGGGAATGCCCCCCTGCCCCAATCCCCGCCTGTTACGCCCACTGTCTTTACAGAAAACTCACATGTGGAGATGCGCTTTATTCCGTACAGACTGCGAATTCATCAGGGTCCACGGTGACCCAGGGTCACTCTATAATGGCCAAACCTCATCAGAGGTATCAGGTGACTAGTGAACTGGTAAATGGCAAAGTGGAGCTTAATAACCCAGGATTATGCACTTCACTAGCTTTGATGACTATTTAATGCTGTCAGTAGTGCTAGATGGGGGCGGCTAGTAGATTAACAATGTGTGATGATTCATAGTGTAATTTCTTAAAAGTTACTTCACAACCAGTTTTGAAATCTCTTGAAATTGCTCATGTATGTATGAATTTTTGTGGTGCCGTTTCTCACCGGGATGCTGATCAACCCTTGTAATTTCCATGCTTGGCAGGCTGACAGTATCAAGATCTTCTGAGGAAAAACTAATATTTAATGGTACCAGTCGTATGATAGCGAAGAAAGAAAATGAGTTTTCTGATAGTGGGTTTGTACATGAAAGTATAGGTAGTTTAATTAGAAGTGTGAAACCCTAAGTACATGTACATGAAAGTGAAAACTACATGCAAAAGTTACAAAAAGATTAGGAAACAACCCAAGTAGTCCAGGACCTGCTTAGAACCCCGCATACAATTCATCTGCAAGAGATCGGAGACTTGATTTGAGTTGTTGGACCATGTACATTTAAGAATCCACAGGTGCTTTCTTTTTCGAAGCCGGCTGCGAATTCCGAAAAACCAAGATGGCCGCCGGGGGAGCCATTTTAAAAATAAAAAATTAATGTTTGATTACCTAAAAGTATGTTGTTATATGGGGTTTTTAGGTGCTGGAACTTCATTTCTGACATCGTTTTTATCATTAAAAGTCCAGGTTAGGATATTTTTTTTAAAAATTTTTTTGGATATTCCAAGATGGCCGACAGCTGTTCATACTATTTATACATTTTTAAAGATTCATCCTAGAATTATGTGTAATACCTCGTTGTAGATGGTTGTAGGTGCAGGAAATCCAATATTGACACCACATGTTTATGAGTAGAGAACCGAAGTGTGAGGGTTCAAGGAAAATTCAAGAGGACCATTGATAACAATGCTAAACCATGTAGTTGTTGCTGCAGCCATGTGAATTTCAAAATGGGCCGCCACCATTGAATACTTTTGCCTATATCTTGGTCCATGAGATTCGTAGAGGCAAGATTCTGGTGTTTACACCCGTTTTAGGGTCACAATATTCAATGACACCATTGATCAAAATGCTGAAACAGTAATTTGCGGCAGCAATCTTGAATTTCAAAAACAAAGGCAGACCAAGAAAAATGGATTATATGACATACATGCGCATTTCAGAGAGGTAGAAGCATGATTCTTGTGTTGGTCTTAACCCATGTTTACAAGGTCAAGGTGAACCCAAAAAGATCAAAGGTAACTTATGGGTTATTTGTTTGTGGACAGCCCTTGGTTGTTTGCGTTGAAAAAGTAATTCCCACCTTTGGAGAGTTAGGAGCACCAAGTATTAGAAATATAGTGTCAAAATGAACAAAAGTCTTTAATTTTGTACATATGAGTTGGCGGATTTGACCTATAGAAGTGGACATTATGGCCAAAAACACAGTAGTGACATGGTTGTAGTGAACAAATGTGGCAGGGACAGAGTTGGCAGGGCATTGGTAATGACATGGTTGGTGGTGACACATGTTTAGCATGTTCCTTGAAACGCATCTATGACGTAAGCTGACAATATCGATAGCGCAAGTGTATTCAGTGTTGTACACTAGTTTTGGCGCAAGTTGAGATTTTAAGTGACATGGTTAACTGATGGTGTCATAATTGAAAAGTGACATTGCTGATGGGGTCATGTTAAATGGCAGTGACTAGCTGATGGTGTCAAGCCCCGTGGGCGTTCATAATTGGAAGGACATAGCTGATGGTGTCAGAATTGCATGCATTTATAATTGGAAATGTTATTTTTGTTTGGTGACATAGTTGGATCCGAGTCATCGCTGTCTTCGTTCTCTGATGAAACAGGTGGAGAGTCTATCGTCTCAATCATCGTCATCCAAATCACTGGTATCAAGTCTCTCTTCGTTATCTGCAAGAGCTTCGGAAAGAAATCGGGGCATCAACCCATAATGGTTCTAAGGCCAAGAGTATAGTGTCCATCATGCTATCGTTGGAGGGGAAATGTATAAAACGGAGTATCTGCTAGTCTCCATATAGCAGCCTGATAGGTCTCTAGGATGTATTGTCGTAATGTTGCACGACATGGCCGAGGGGCAAACATTACCGTCATCACAACATTCTCCATGATCGGAGAGTGAACCGCGGCGTCAAACACTTTGAATCTCGGTTGACCATAGATTGCACATGGTAAGGAACTTCTTCGCAAACCAGCAAAACGTCCTTAATGACCCCATCCCATGCACTTCCAGGTATGCTAGGATGGTTGGAACTTGGAAGCTTCTGCATCACTTGATAGGTTTCACCTTCATGTAACCTTGAAGGCAATCGTTGTATCACTATGTGTAAAGGCCTGTAGGCAAACAGCCAACAACGTACTCTGAGTAAGACCAGTTCTGGTAGGAGTGATGGGTCTCTTGTTTCCTGTTCCAGTGTCAAACAGTATGGTGATGGTGAGAGAATGAAAGTGTAGGAGAATGAAACATAGGAGGAATGAAACATTATATCGCGGTATGGCGTTGCCAGCCTCAGTACACTTCTCAAGGAGAAAGGTTTGTGATTGAACGGTATAATTGCACCCGGACTGCCAAAGTTCACCTTGCCACGGTACCACCATGTCGTGCAGCATCGACAACATATCGCCGTATATAGAGTGAACTATCAGGTTGATATATGGAGACTGGCAGCTACTCCTGTTGTAGGTGAGATTTCATCTTCAAATTGGATGGACATGATAGACCAAATTCGGGCATTTAGAACCACTATGGGTTGATTGTCCGATTCTTCCCGAAGCTCTTGCAGATGAAGTAGAGAGACTTGATACAAGTGATTTGGATGACGATGATTCAGACGATCAGGACTCTCCACCTGTTTCATCAGAGAACGAAGACAGCGATGACTCTGATGATGCATGATCCAACTATGTCACATATGACAGCCGGCGGCCATCTTGGAATTCCAAATCCATACCATGTAACATGGACATCTAATGATAAAAATGATGTCAGAAATGAATTCCCAGTACCTTAAAACCCCATAAACGATGTATTAAACATAATACTAGGTTAAGTCATTCAAAATGTGTACTTTTCATATGACTGCCGGCGGCCATCTTGGAATTCTAAATCCATACCATGTAACATGGACCTCTAATGATAAAAACGATGTCAGAAATGAATTCCCAGCACCCCCAAACCCCTAAAACGAGGTATTACACATACTTTTAGGTATCAAAATTAAAATTTATATTTTAAAAATGGCTACCGGCGGCCATCTTGTATTTTCGGAATTCGCAGCCGGTTTCGAAAAAGTACCTGTGTGATTCTTAAAGGTAAATGGTCCACCAACTCAAATCAAGTCTCAGAATCTCTTGCGGATGAATTGTAAGCGGGGTTCTAAGCAGGTCCTGGACTAAAGAGATTGAATAAGTTTTCAGTTAGCAGTTACACTCAATTAAAGTGTGTGTAGTAAAGATTCACAGACGGATTGAAAACTCCCTATGCATGCACACTCGACACTTGGAGCATAATCTATTAGGTCGCCTTTCCAATTAAAATGTGGACGACTTAAAATTATAAATACCAGCAAAATATTCGCAGTTTCTTGGAAATTTAAAATGCAAATAACCAGGTTTTCCATAATAACAAATATGGTCTACTGATTTAAAAGTCATTATCATAAAATTTGACATATTTTGTTGTTCTGGTATGTTAAAAATCACATTAATACACTGTAAGGTTTACATATAGACCTACTCCAATATTGCTAAATGAACCGTAATCACTTAAACCACAAAGCTGTCGTCTGCTTAGATTTTTGATCCCAAAATGTGCGAATTTAATCTAAAAGAGCTAAAATAGACAAACATTCTAAACTATGAGTAAAATTTGGGTATATGTTCACTAATATAGATGTCCTATGAGTGATGGTATCGCAGTATTCGGTGAGATAAGGGAAATAAACTGCAATCACTTAAGCGACAAAATGTCGTCTGCTTAGGTTTGGGGCGCAAAATGTGCAAATTTAGTCTAAATGAGCTAAAGTAGACAAACATACTAAACAATGAGTCAAATTTGGTTATATTTTCATTAATATAGCCCTAAATCAGCTATTAGTGGTATCGCAGTAATCGACGAGATAAGGGGAATGAACAGCAAACAGTCAAACGACAAAATGGAATGCTAAGAATGCTTTTGTAAAAAAATAAGTAATAGCGTAAATCACTCAAATATGGTTTCGTAATGGCTTTATAATAAAAGTTGACGCTGTAAACGAAATATGTGAAACTTGAGTGGATCAAGCTAAAGAAGCATGATTCGAGGTCCAAACTGTAGGATGTGCACGTTGAAACTTGTACATGCACATTGAAACACAAGACATTGCACATCACAATTTCAGACTGCACCCTGTCTGTGGCATATGTGTATTTTGTGCAAATGCTATATGCCAGGTTTTAAAGCACTCTCTGGTGTAAAATGGTATTTTACAGGAAAAATATACAATTTAAAGCGTTATTTTTGGAGGGTATTAATATCTATCAAAAACAAACCCAATCAGCCTAAACGTTTTTAAAAATGTTGATGATGGGGCGACTTATTTTTCAAATGTAATATTATTGCTTTTTTCGTTATATATAGATTCAATAACTACCATGGCAACACAAAGAGGTGCCATAGCCGCAGAGGCCAACAACATCTTCGGACTGCAATTGTATCAATCCCTTCAGTCGCATCTTGATGCCAAAGAAAATATCTTCTTATCGCCTTTAAGCATCTCTATGGCCCTTTCGATGACATATATGGGAGCCAAGGGGGAAACGGCAAAACAGATGGAAAGCGTCATGAAACTTTCCTCACTAGGAAAAGACGTCCATCTTGCATTCAAAGACCTTAACTCTGATCTCATTGCAGCTCATCCTCCCAATCTTTTTCAGTTGAAATTGGCCAATCGTTTGTACGGCCACAAAGGTTTCAATTTTCTTCCCGAATATCTTACCTCTACTCAAGATTTCTACGGTGCCAAACTGGAAGCTGTTGATTTCATGAACGAGACCGAAGCTACCAGGGAGGCCATCAACGCTTGGGTTGAAGAGCAAACGGCAGGAAAAATAACCAATCTTATCGCGCCAGGAAGCTTGTCAAGCGATGCACGATTGGTCCTGGTCAATGCCATTTACTTCAAAGGAGAATGGGTCAAGCAGTTTGAAAAATACAACACCAGGGATTTGCCTTTCCATCTGACATCTTCACAAACGGTAACTGTTCCTATGATGTATCAACAAGAGAGATTCAGCTTCTACCACGACAAGACCCTGAAATGTAAAGTTCTAGTCATGGGTTACAAAGGTGGAAAAATCAATATGATGATAGCGCTTCCTGACGATACAAATGGTCTGGAAAAGCTTGAAAGCAGTCTCAGTCAAAACGTTCTTCATTCGTGGAGCAGCAAATTGAAATCTAAAGAGGTCAGAGTAACCATTCCCAAGTTCATATTTACCAAGAGCTTCAGCCTCGTGGAATACCTCAAGCTTATGGGCCTTGCTGATTTGTTCCAAGACGGCAAAGCAGATCTTTCGGGTATTTCAAAAGATGAGATGTTTTGTCTCAGAAGTCATCCACAAAGCATTTCTTGAGGTCAACGAAAGGCAGTGAAGCAGCAGCGGCAACTGCAGTGTGATGAGTGCCTCAATACCATGTCACTGCCTTCTAAAGAACAGGAACTTTTCACGGCTGCTGATCACCCGTGTGTATTCTTCATCCGCGATCAAATTTCTGCGGCAGTTTTCTTGTTATGGGCCGTATGGATGCAGCCAGTAATGAGTAAAGAGACTACATTAGGTTGTCTTATAACATGTATAGAAATTAAGCGGGTGGTGAAAGAGATTATTAGTCCGGCAGGAACCAACAGTCCCGGATCCAGTAGACGACACGGAAAATTATAAAAATATAAAGCGAAAACTAATGTTGCGTGAAGAGTCAACTTAACTGAATCGATTGCCCGATGTTAAACCATTGTTGTCGGACTGTGAGACCGAACGGGAATTATATCCTGCCAACCAGGAGAAAAAAAAAGCGGAGTTTAGGTTACTGAGCATCAGATTTTGCGGAAGTATTATTACTCCTAAAATGCAAAAATTAAAATCTTCCAAATAAACGACATATATACATTCCCGTTGATTTGTAACTAAAAACAAACCGTATAACGGTTTTCTGTATAAACCCCTCGATTTGCTGATGAATGCGCATTAACACTGCAAGAAAAAAACTTTTACGGACAATCAGTAATATTATAAAGATGTCTGGTTTACCGAAGGGCACCGCTTCTCCATACGTACACACGCCATAGAATCCGATAGTGTGGTGTGATATATTCCAACCAACTACTGCAGGGGGTCGTAGTGAACAATCAGGGGGACACCCCGGAAGAGTATGAGTTGGGTGGACACGAGTCCGATATAGCCCATGTTTGAAGTGAATGAATTGAAAAAATGAAATATCGAAAATTAGTGTTAAAACGATGTCCATAATGGCGCAATCCCCGTTATGAAGAAAGTGTGGTTGTGTTGCATTGTGGCAATTAGCACCCGTTCAAGAGCACTTAAAGACGATGTCAAACTAAACCACTGGCATGTTGGATAAACAGGGACGGATGGGGAATTTGAGAAGTGGGCTGGCTGGGTTATAGCGCGGTTTAACAAGGAACCAAGTTATACGAACCGAACAGAAGAATGACCCCGCATAACACATTATATATATATAGATATATATATATATATATATATTATATATATCCATATATCATATAAACAATTTAAGCCTTTGATACATTGTTGTACAGTCCTTGTTCGTTGCGGGGACCTGCAAACAGACCCCACTCCTCAGAAAAAATGCATAATACTAGTGTCATTAAGGTTACACAGTACAGAAGATGTTATTGAATGTCAAGTTAAAGTGGGTATAAATCATGGTGTGGAGTTATAACATGGAATCTGGTATTAGTAAAGTTCAGCCAGAAAGTGGTTTCTCCTGTGTGCATCATGGTTGAGTCCTTTATTTTTTAGTGAAGAGAGGGTGTGGTCTATAAATAATAAAGAATTTTCTCTCAAGGCACAGGTTGCACGGTTGTACTTTGTAGAGTTATTGTTTAGCTCTGCTCAGTATTTCCATGTGATAGTTTTAGAATGCTGTATATCCTGTCCCTCTATTCTATGTCAAACTCACAACAACTCAACATCAATGTAGGGATTGTACCGAGGATTGATGGGTTTAGCGGTGCAGACAACCACACCTAGGACAATTGATTTAATAATTAAAGAAGAATATATGTCAAGTGGTTCTCGGACAACAAAACTGCGTGATAGAACCATAGAAAAGCCAACAAAAAAAAAACTGTTGACTTTTTGGATATTACACTTGACCTACGTTCCGGCACTTATGAACCCTTCATAAGCTAACAACACACGCTTGTATGTTCATAGAGACAGTAATCACTCCCCCCCCTCACTCATAAAAAACATTCCAGAGGGGATCAACAAAAGACTGTCGCGAATATCATCAAATAAACTGTGTTTGAATGAACGCGCTAAACCTGCCTACCAAGATGCACTCAACAAAATGGTACAAATACATCTTAAATACGAACGTGTGAACCCAAAAACCCAAAACCAAAGAAATCGCACGCGTGCTGTAACATCACATGGTTCCAATGGGTCCACCCGCTTATAGTGACACTGTGAAAAACTAACATTGGCAAGACATGCTTCAATCATCTTGACAAATCCTTCCCACCTGGCCACCAACTCCATAAACTGTTTAAAAAACCGAAACACGGTGAAATTAAGCTATAAGCCTGTATGCCTAATGTCCAACAAATCAATATCATTCACACAACACAACGGGTTCTCAACAAGCGGAAAACGCAACCACAGATAAGAACTGTAACTGCCAACGCAACCGAAAATGCCCATTCAATGGAAACTGTCTAAGCAGCAGCGTCATCCTACCACGTCCACAGTAAGCGCAATGACAACCATATTGAGGAAACATATGTCGGACTCACCGAAAACACATTCAAAACCCGGTTCAATGGACACACCGCAAGCTTCAAAATAAAGAACACCATCGTAACGCAACTACCCTGAGCGAATACTTGGCAATTAAAGGACAGGAATACAACATTCTATCACAATGGAACATCTTATGCAGAGCTAACCAATACTCTACAATAAGTAAAACTTGCAACCTGTGCTTGAATAAAATTCTTCATTATTTATTGACCACACCTCTCTTCACTCAACAAAAGAAATGAACCTCACCAGTGTAATGCCAAAACAGGAAAACACTTACTGCGACCTTTACTAATTATATATTCATTGTTATAAATCCACAGCCCATGGATTATTACCCACATTGACTTTTGACATAATCAATAACATCTCTGTACTGTGTAACCTTATATGACACTAGTATTATGCATTCATTGTTTCTGAGGAGTGAGGGGTCGGTTTGCCAGCCCCTCACGAAACAGTACATGTAAAAACAAATGTAATCAAGTCTTAAAATTGTTTATTACAATAAGCTCCCTTAGGGTTGAGCACTTTTCCATTGGATGGTTTTACTCATCACTCACTTTGATTATATCTATCTATATATAAATATAATATATAATATACCTTCCGTTTAGTTTGTGGGTTCGAGTCCCATCACAGCAAGTTCATTTTTGCGAATTAATAATGCTACGGCTACGTCCGCGATGTCATCAAATTTCTCACATATTTGGGATCTATTTCTTCATGGGGCAGTAATTCACAATAGGTTTAGGCTCCATTTCTCGCATAATTCGTCGTGTGTATTACCTAGTGACTATGTTGAATTTTTTTATATTTTTTTTACGAATTCAGGAAATTGTACTTTTTTTATTTATTCTTTACATATTCGGCTAAATCATCAAAATTGAAACAATATACAGACATATCAAGAAAAGAAAATATAAAAATAAAATTAAAATTGCTATCCAGGAGGAAATCAGGAGCACGAAACCGCTGTCATCCAAAGTATGTGATTCCTCCGACTCACTGAGGCAAAGCACACACAAATGATAAAGATACAACATATGAAATATTGCAACTGAATTTTTCATTTAAAATATAAAATCATACATCCATATCTCATTGACAAGAAAAAACCCAACATGTCCAATAAACATAACCACAACCACCAAAAACCCATACCACATGCCACACACCATCCCACCCTAACTAACTTAATAACCCTACGGTCCATCCATCTTCACCGCACTGCATCGCCAGTGCAGCAACCTTGACGAAACCATCTCCCGGTTAACCACCACGTAGACCACCTGGCTTGCCGTATGATCTAAATCTTGGGTGGACTACCTTTTTTGTGGCATCTGGAAAAAGTGCTTTAAAATGTCTGAAATGAACTAGTTATATTAAGAATGATGAATTACAGGGATTGACATGGTAGACTTGTATGCTTTCTCTCAAACTAACTAAGCGGCATTTGAACAGTGATTTTGAGGAAATTACTCCGCGGTCCATCAATTTGACAATCGATTGCAAATTACTATCTTTGGCGACTATAGAGAATTGTGGTTGCCGGTCTGACATCGGGCAATTTTGGAGATTCGTAACTAAAAATTCTTCTGGTCATCATATGTTCAAAATTTGGTATTTGTTGATTTCAGCTTGTACTTGTTTGGGTGTGATGTTGTTGTTTTTTCCTCTGTTGAGAGTTTTAATGTGAAAGAAACATGCTCAAAGTTGGCCATTTTTTTTCCCATACGACCTACTGTGGTATACAAGTGGTTACATTGGTGGTAACCTCCACCAAACCAGCACAGCAGCACTCAATGCAATTTGAGTCAGCGATGGCTCCCATCCATCCCTACTGCACTGCCGGCACAGTGAAGCATGAATGGACCTAACACTCTCCCTCACAAAAAAGCAGACATGTTGGGAAATGCAAGGAAGATATGGCAGACTGCAGACAACAAATTTATAAAAAAAATATTAGAAAATAAAAATACTTAGGAATCCAGCTCCAGCTCCTCAAAGCTTATTTCAGTGAAATGTTTTTTTCAGACGTTTCTTAAAAAATGTCTTACTGCTATAAACAATGAAATTATCTCTGACTGGCTCAGGAAGCTCAGCCCACATTCGGGGGAAATTTGCAAGAATGGTAAACTTGAAACTATCGGTTTTTGGAGTAATATGATCATTAAAAAGCAAATTACTGGAATGACGGGAGTTTACAGACCAGTTGCAGAAATTAAATGAACTAGTATTTAAAAGACAAGTTGTAGCAAAACAGATAGAGAGGTATTTCCTTCTGTTGGATAAGTTCATGAGATTAAGTTGTTTCAGACGCCCTTATATGATTGATCACCTCTTCTCTGACCAAGAATAAATCTGGGAGCCCTCCTTTGGATGGTTTCCAAATTATTTATATGATTTTTACGATGTACATACCAAACTGGCGAGCAAAAATCAATAATGGGCAAAATAAGAGAACAATAAAGCTTGAGAAGAATATCTTTGTTTTGGTTGCCAACAACTGTCCTAAGGAAGCTCAACAGTTGATTGCACTTAGTAACACTGGACACTTGTTCATTCCATGACAAATCAGATGATATCTGACCACCAAGGAGACGTAAACTGGTAACTGTAGAAAGTTTTGTGTTAGAAACAAAATATACAGGGATAGGCTTGTTTTTACGGCGACAAAATAATACACATAACTTGGTACTTCTGTGGATTAAGTTGGAGTGCATTGTTTTCTGACCACCAGTAAAGCTTTGAAAGGTCATTTTGGAGAATTTGAACATCTGAATCTTCATTAATGGTGCGAAAAAGGAAATACCAAATCTTCAAACATGCCAATTGCCGAACCTTGCAAGTACTTCATTAATTAATCATCTTAATTAGAAATTTTGCAATTTTGACGTATGTTGCATAACAGAGACTTTGGTGTATTACATAGTGACGGATGTTGAACCCTCTGTCAAAGAAGTGTATACTTGATTTCCCACCAAGGCTTTTTAAATACTTTTGTTAGTAAATATTCTCATCTTAAATTTAAAACTGACACAAGCAAAATATGTAATTAATTTATAATTATCGATATTAGTAGAAATTTATATTATATTTACAGTTCAAAGTGGTGAATCGCGGCAATCCACTCAACATCCGTCATTATGTAATAAACCAAATTGAGCAGATTCGCGATAACGGAGTTGGTTTGACGGATGTTCAGAAAACGCCGATTGTTATTTTCCACAATGACGGATGCTGAATAACGCTTTATAGTAGATTCATCCCATCGTGTCACCTCTAGTACTTTTCCGAAGGTACTGGCATTGAATGAGGGGATGTGCATGGGGTGGAAATTAAAATTCCATGCTAAATCTATTGAAACATGTAGTCCACTAGCACAGAAAAATCAATTATGTGCTTAATGAAATCATTCAAGTCAACGTAAACGCATATAGCTACTTTAACTCTCAAAACATTCTGATTAATTGTATTTGCTATTCATGTAACAGGTGAGTTGAACGTTGCTGACTTTGAGGCTTGATCGCCCGTGTTTTGGATACGAGGGAACAAAAAAGTCTTTGTACTCCTTCTGTATACATGAAAGGCGAGATTATCTTAGTTCATTCAGGAAGCAGGTGAATCGAGCCGCATATTCTGCCTCCTCTCCCAAGTAATCGACGCTGTCCAAAACTTTTCCCGCGGTGACATGATCGGTTGAATCTACTATAGTATAAGGAAAATTCAACATCCGTCACTATGTTATGAACATAATCGCCGATTTGCGTATTTTTTGGTGTGACGGATATGATGGTTAACTTTTCCAATGTATTACATTCGTTTTATCAAGAATTCATGAATATTAGCTAAAATAAATTTCCAGCTGTTAATTTCGTTTCTTAATCGGATTGGATTGTTTGAATCGTACGTAGGGATGTGTACGGACCCTCTAGAATTCGCGATTTTTCAAATGCGATTTTCTCAGAAACAAACATTCGTATTTTGTTTAACATCCGTCACATGTAATACACCCGACGATAGATATATATATATATAAGATATTATATATAGATATATATATATATATATATAATATATTATATATATATATATCCATCCATCCCCGGGTCCCATCCTCTGCTAAGTGTTTATTAGAACGAAAGAAAATTTAAAAACTGAAACATGGCGATTTGTACTGCTCCCGAAGTAAAACATTCCACACATAGTTCCTTCATATTTTGTGTTAACATTTCCGTTACTTGGTTAATTACAAAAGGTCTAATCCAAGCCACTGTGTATAAGTCCGTCTTGTAGATTAACCCAGTATAGTTCACTCAATCTATGAAAAATACTAAGTACACCTGGACAAAATTGCTACAGGTTTTCTTGCTGTAACTAGCAGTAAAATATCTCCCAAACAACATATCAAAAAGGTAGAAAAAGGGAAGCCTGGCAAGACATGCTAATTGCATTTATCTTAAGTGGACGTATACGCCCATATTTCGACAAAGGTATATCGCTCATAAATGCATATTTAGGGAGCTTTTCCATTTTTCTGTTAGTATTTGAACATGTTTTGCATGGCTATGCCTGCAAGTTGTGTAGCATTGGAATTGATATATTAAAAGTGGAAAGTGATGGTTATTATTCAAGATGGACGCAGTTTTCCTGCCAAAATTAATTTTGCATTCTAGATGATTTGTCAGACTACAATCGGGATGGGGAGATCTTTATTTAGCAAATTAAGTATCAATTCAAACACATTGGGTCCAACTAGTGCTGAGGGAAGTCCCTGTGTTAAGTGATGGGTATATGTGCCTCGGCCAGGTAAAAAACAGGGTCCTTTCAAATAAAATGTACGAAAAAAATACGGGGTCGTACACAAGCCGAATAAAAAAGGGGGGTCTCCGAGGTTAAAACCTGAAGTTAAATAGGAAGTGCCTCTTTTCAAGAGTTCAAATTGCCATGAAATTATAAAATTGCTGCCATGAAATTATCAAATTGTTAAAAATATGCACGTAGGCTGGGAAAATTTTGAATTGGGTGTTCAAATTCTTTAAAAAAGTGTTAATTTTATGCAAACTTGTGATAAAAGTGGATAGCAGTAAAGAAGAAAATTGGGGTCATTGTGTATGTGAACATTTTAAAAAGGGGGACATTGGGTAAAAGCCTGGGTAATAGGTGGGACAGCAGCATAAAAAGGCGGTCAAGCATATAGACGTCACCAAAGTCAACATCTCACAGACCTTGACTACGCAGCTCTAACAGGGGATGTGATATGGGCTGCACAAGATCTACTACAAAGCATCATTTAGAATGCTGCAGATAAAGTCAGCCTACATCTAAATGCCAAAGAGACGGAATGGAATACATGACCGTCAATGAGGAAGAGAATCATCAACCTATCTGCACTACACACGGTACCCAACTGAAAAAAGGTTATATAGACCTCAAGTACCTCGTGTCCTATGATGGACAGAAAGGGCTGTGGCCTGATCGCTAATAGCATCGCCCCATACTCCAAGATTTTACCTGAAGTGGTCAACATTTTGGTATATGAAGAAAGCTACTATTTTTCTCATTTACCCTGTGAAATCATAGGGCTAAGGGATATTCGGTTTGGAAGTTATGAGTGAAAATGTACCCTATTTTGGTCGACCGATATTAATTTTACACATATAGGGCTAAGAAAATTATGTTTTTAGCTCTCACATGAAAACGGGTTGAAATATCAGCGCAAAACTCTACAGATGGGGTTTGGGGGTGAAGACCATTCTATCAAGATGAAAACTTATTTACTTAAATCGGATCGCCCCTTTTAATATTTTTTAATAACCGAAATATAGGCAAAAATGGAACATAGGTTTTATGCAAATTAGCATGTCTTGCCATGCTTCCCTTTTTCTACCTTTATGATATGTTGTTCGGGAGGGTTTGTACAACAAGTTACAGCAAGAAAACCTTCTGTAGCAATTTTGTCCAGGCCATATCGTAGATTGAGTGGACTAATTAAGTAATCCCTGCTGATTGTTCACAATGTATTTTAATTTAATGTAATGTTTGAGCCAATCGTAATTATTGTACGACTGGTACGAATGGTGGTAAGAGTGAACCATATGCATTTCAGCTATTTATTGAATTAATTAGGATGTAGTTAGCCAATTGAAATGCTTGTCTGAAACAAGGGGTTAAACATTCTTTGAGGAGTGATACAGATGAAGTAAAAAGGTTTCACAACCAGTTTCTTTCTTCATGGAGTACCTGTGAAGTACCTGTGAGTAGCCCGCGTAGTACCCCACCCGCATGGGTACCAGTGACATCGCCGGTTTTATTACAAGTGGGAGTAATCATCCACCTAGGTGCACACGCGGTAGCCTTACACCGGTGTAAAAAACTGAGGTCCCTACCTATAAAATTTGCCGGTAGGACAGCAGGTTTCAGAACCTGGTCGTTGTCCGTCCCAGTCTCTGGAACCTACTGTCCGTCGGACACTCGCTCTCTTTAATGTTCCGTCCGTCGGACACTAGCTCTCTATATCCGATGTCCCTGTGGGACCACGGTCTTTGTAACCCTACTGTCTGTAGACACTCACTCACTAGAACCTAATTTCCTATGGACACTCATTCCCTGATATTAGCTGTCCTAATACAGACTATTGCTGAAGATATTGATGAAGTTATACTGTATCTGAAACAAATTTAATGTAGATGACTAGGACACTCTATTTTGGGGACACTCAGATTATGTCCAGCTATTACGAAATTGAGCGTCCCCGGGTCCTAGGACTCTGTAATTACTGTGACATGAATCCTATGCCCTTATATATTTATAAATATGTAATCATCAGAAACACCACCAGACGAAGCCATTTAGTGAATTAAAACTGCAAGCCGATTTCGAGCAGTCCTGGGTGGTATAGTGGGTAATGCCTTCAAACTACTGAGTAAGTATAGTGTACAATAGCCGTGTTATATATGGGTATGATTAAATCACGGGTTCGAATCCCTATCATGGCGCTACTTTCTCTTCAATTTGCGTTGAGAATTTAGTTTAATAATTTGATTTTTTTGCCCTGTGTATGTTTGTATAATATTTTGAAAATTCTCAATTTCTTTATGATTTTCGAATTATATATATTACTTTTTATCATTCAGTGTCATTAAGAAATACATTGCATTTTAACCTGCTATCAAAATAGCTTTCTTTGACAAGTGACAAAGGAGTGCTTTAGGATAAGTTGAGATTACTGGATTCAAAAACATTGTTTTCGAAGCTCATTTTTTATGTTTTCAAAATTCGAATTAAATGACCAGCCTACAAACATATGAGGACGATCTGGAAGACATTTTCTATGCAAATATTGCATTCTTTTTAATGGTTGCCATTTCTACCTCTAATCTAACCACCCCCTGTCCTGAAAAACAGAGGGGGATTTTTTTGCGATTGCCGCATGTCCGCATGTTTTTTTTTTTTTTCTTTTTATGACAGCTGTCTTTATTGAAACATGTGATTCACATGACATATTACTACCACTCAGTGGCCCATATATACAAATTACAATATACCATTAGGTGGAAACCAAGAAGATATTAAAGAAATCATAGGGGAAAAAAGATACAAATTAAATCATTAACAAATGCCACATTTGCCATTTTTTATAATTTAATGACCAGTAAGAGTGCAAGTCCGCTTGGTACTTGCACACTTTATAGTACTATTGGATTTCTTTCTTCTTTCTTGCAAGTTTTTTCCAAATTTGGGTATTTTTCCCATCACTTTTTTGCCACTGTCATGTGTAATTTTGCAATTGTTAATATCAATGTTAAGTGAGAGTCAGTTTTGAACCAAATCAACTACAGTGACGACATATTTATTTGTTAAGTTGGTCTTACTTTCTATCCATTTTCCAAAATCATCCCAAAATTGCACAATAACATGGCAATGCTGCAAAAAGAATGCCGTATTGCTCAGAGGTCTTTTTCTTACAAAAAGTACAAGATTATTATCTCTGATATTTCATTTTTAACAATAGAGTATTTGTAGCAATGATACAAACAATGATTATTTTGTATGAAACCACCTCACCCTTAGTACAGTCGTAAACTTACAAATCAAAAAACATACATCTTCCAATCATTATCTTGGATAGTAAATTCCATTTGCCACTCTTTCTTGTTTTTACTTTTCCCTTTTAGTGTCATACAATGTATCATAGAATATTTTACAACTCTTTGCTGTGTTTGAACAATATCTCGACATTACTTGGACGAAAGGGGGTTTTCACCTTGAACAGTATTCAAGTTTACAGTTACAAAATTACTTGAGATGATCTTAAAATGCATTATACTCCAAGAAATTAGTTTTTACATACCACCATATGATCGCTAAATTCTTCCATAGACATGAATGATATCCATTTCTCTCAATAAATCATTGACAAAGAAACAACAACCCCCCCTTTCCCTCCATGAGCATAATCAAAAAAACCGATTTACGCATCAATTGTAATTTTGTCATTCAACCAAATATACTGTCTAGCAATCGTTGAAAATCAAATGGTTACTCTATTAACAGTGTTTTAGAAATAGTCGCCCGAAGAAAATAAAGTGTCATAATACCAGAAAAAATGTATTACGCACTGTTCTTTTCATTTGTTAAATGGAAATCCAAAAACATATAGATGTCATTACTTACTAAATTTGTACAAAGACGAAACAATTTACATTTAACCCATTTTTGCTCACCACCTATATCCCTTCGGAATCAGTTTACCTTCAATGCATTAATATGCATTTCTTACATTTGGCATTTTAACACCACCGTTCTCATAATTTTGTGAAAATTGAT
>JAMKCH010027830.1:0-18789 GCA_023653785.1 Ophioderma brevispina | reverse complement strand
TCGTTTCTGATAAGGTACATTAACTGTAATTTTGATATGACTAACATGTGTTATTAGGTCAAATTGTAGGCAAAAAAACGGGCTTCTATTGATTGTGATTTGGTTCTGGAAATATCAAAGGAACATGATATAAAATTTCATTTTTTGGTTAAAAATGCCAAAAAAAATGTGATTTTTCTCAAATTGCCACCTTAATAATTCTTAAACTCACAAATTTTGATATCAGGTGAAATAATTAAGTCTTTCAGATGACATGAATTGCGTTCCGGTTGAAGATCGCATCAAAATCGGCTAAAATCGGTTCGTTATTCAAATCGGCGGCCATTTGGACGCATCTTGGATTTCTATTTTTTCGCAATCATTAAAAATAAATTCCAACATCGGTTCTGATGCCCAGATGTTCCCCCACTTGAATCTAGTACCAAAATTTTAGAGCAGCACGGGCCAAAATATTTCGTTCAAGATCGTTGGCTCACTAATAATTAGGTGCCCACGCTTTCCTCGCCAATAATTTAAAAAGGTGATTTTATAACAGTTGTGCATGTGTTAAATAATATCGAAATAATATCCTTGGAAATTACAATGATACATTTTACCCAGTGAAAGTTTTAAAATAATATCCCCGATATAAGTTCATTTGTTGTTAGAGATATGAAAATAGTATATACAAATTACGGCATTGAGGAGAAACAGTGTACAATACTGTTCCCTAGATGTTAGATGAACGCGATACTTCCCGAGACGAAGACCAATGGAGGTAGTCGGGATCAGGAGCACCAAACGGGATGTAATATGCACTACTTCTCCCGGGTTTTCCTCATGTCCAGCAAAAAAAATCAGCGCGGTTTCCTCATGTTGAGGAAAAAAATTCATGTCGAGGATTGAAACTCCGGCCCATGATTTTTTTTTTATTCTGGACATGAGGAAAATGGACATGATTTGTGTCAAACTCACAATATCGAGAGCAAAACTCTTGATGTATAGAGGGCAAACTGGAAGATAGCGCTTTGTAACATCGACATATAACGCTGCACAAATCGGACATATGGCGAGGAAAACTCGATACACAGCGCGTGAAACTCGACATGATTTTTTGGTGTTGTGTTAAAAAAATCATGTCGAGTTTGCTCATATTGGGAAAAATCATTCGACTTTGATCAGTTGAGAAAAATATCATGTCGAGTTTTCTCGTGTTGAGAAAAAAAATCATGTCCAGTTTTTTAAAAACTCGGGAATGTTTCTTCTGGATATGGTGTATTCTGGACATGAATTCATGAAACTCGGCACATAGAGTACAAACTGGATAGTAGCTCGCTGTCAACGCGACATAAGCGAGGGTTAAACTCGATATACATCGCATGAAACTCGACATGCGAGGGAAACTCGCCATGATTTATACGTGGAGCGTGCCTAGAAGGACATGTTATTGTTTTATAAGTCTTTATAGCCAGTTACATCATTTCAAAAGTTTGTTAATTGTACTGGAGTGTTGTTTTAACATGTGCCCTCTATTATTGAATAATAGAGGCAACTCTTTCATTTCATATCACCATGGAAAAGCCAGATGGCATTTCTATTCAATAGTAGATAACTCTTTGTAAGTACAAGTAATGATATTTTGACAATGTTTATGTAACCACGGATCGGGTCAATCAAACCTTCGATGACCTTAAGTTTTGAATACGCGTTTCTATACGCTTAAAAGACATTTGTGTTGTACCAGACTAGCACTTAATATATTTTATAAACTCAGAACCGTTAACCAATACATTAGTTGTTATGCGTTCCGACATACAGTGCAAAATACCGTCGGACTGCAAATGTCACGTGTTTTGTGGCTGTGACTAAGTATAGGGCCATAATGATTCACGCCACCCCCCCCCCCCACACCAACCACTTCTCTACTCCAGAGTTGAAAAGTAGATTTTTCATAGCATATATGCAGGCATACCACAACAGCCTTAGTTAATGAGCTCCACGAAGCAACAGGCAAAAAAATCCCAAAATCGAATCTCTTTCATATCGGTATTAAACCTATTTCAAATGTTTTTTAAAAAATTTGACAAATCAAGTATTGCTGAAATGCAAAATATAACTGTTCCATTGAATGCGGTGGATGACTGCCATCCCCCGATAATTTTATTTTTCGTGAAAGTTATCGGCTCTTCATTTTTTTCTTATATACACCATTTTTGGTTCAACAGTAGAAAATATTGGGCAAAACAGAAGAGGTTATCCCAAGGATTTTGTATTCTGACAGAAAAACAAAAAGTGACTTTCGACCATTTTCCGTATCATCGTATCTGCTAATGTTAGACGGTGCAGTTCGAATTCCACCTTTAATGCTGTTTATGTTTACTAGCCATCCTTAAGAAGGTTATTTTAAAATTGTAAGTTGATTCTGACAGTGCGTTTTGGTGTTATTGACGAATGTTGTATTAACTATCAGCGTAACCCATTGCCCCATGTGTTATTTTTTTTTTTAAATCGAAAGTAGATCGAATCTGCATATAGAGAAAGCACACATATATACTTAGGCCAGCGATTCATATTATATAAAATCTCATCTTTGTGGGGTCGAGGCTGTTGATCACGAAATGCTTTCTTAAGATCAAGACCAATATTCGCAACGTATAACAAGAAAATATCAAAGCTATTGTTATATACAGCGCCCTTGAAAGAGAATTGAGGACATTTCCAGAAAGAAAATATTAGTTCAGACCTGAAGTAAAAAAGCTCATACGTCGCTTTATGCAATAAGATGACGATTAATATTCTCTGTCGTATGACAAGCAATCAAGCATGAATTTCTATATAGGGACGGATTACGATAGCAGGTAAGTTTGAAAAAGTGTGTTTGGTTAATTTAAAGCTTATGATAAGGATAATCGTGATATATTTTCCAGTCAAAAACATTCCTGGAATCACCTGGCAGTATTTTACCCCGGCTCAGTGACTCCACTGAGCTAATTAATCTAATTTAACTGCAACTGCCGCATACTCTAAAATCTACCAGAAGCCTTCCCAAGCTGCGTGGGAAATGGCATTATGCCATTATAGTCTAGACATGACTGAAATGGATATAACTTTCACCGGTCCTACATATGTCATTTTGGCTCCGCTTTAATCTTTACAAACGGTCTGACCCTTTAACACCCAGCCGCATCAAATCAAAAGCGATATACCAAAAAACGATGATTCTCCATATCAAATATAGCATGACAAATGTAAACAATGTTATCACTAACGCCTCCTTGAATATACAAACAGTAATTGATATTTTTGTTTTGTCAAATATATAAGTCGATTCAAGCGCAACTAAACCCTTTACCCTGTTTTCTAAATGTCTACACAACCGGGTATCATAGTGCATTTAAGAAGAACAACACGGTAATAAGTGGAACGGAATGACGTGTCTCAGCGCTAAAAAGGGAAGCCTCGACAAGGAAGGTGTTTCAAGGAAAACTACACTTGTTCTTCTGCATTTTTTCTGTCTATGGTTTCCTCCCCTAATTTTTGGGCCATGACTGATGTTGTGCAAGCCACGTTCGTAATGACATATGACTATGATTGCCTCGAATGTAAAAAAGGGTATTTTTCTGTTATTATATAAACAACTTGCTTATTTTACTACGTGGTGAGGTGAAATAGAGTTGGTAACGATTACATGAAGCTTTTTGGCAAAGTAAATTACTTGAAAAAAGTTATCTAGAAAGTGTAACGTCTGGTATCGCAGTGCATCAGTTAGTGTTTATTATAGCAGATTTGAATATTTTAAGACAATTTAGTATTTACTTGTGTATGTGTATGTGTATGGATGTAACGCCTGATTTTTTTTTTCAGTTAATTTTTGCATGTAATTTTAAACCGACATTCCCGCGATTTTGCTAAATGTTTTCTAAATGTCTACACACATGACACAGCCGGGAATAATGGTGCAATTTAAGAAAAACTATTTAATAATTGCAAACGGAATGGCGTATAAAATGCTATAAAAAGTTGTGATTGCTAAAGCACATGAAATGGAAGCCTCGACAAGGCAGGTGTTTCAATGAAAACTATACCTACTCTGTCTGCATTTCTTTCTGTCCATGGTTTCTCCAAATTTGGACATGACTGTTGTTGTGCAAACCATGTTCGTAATAACATATGGCTATTGACTGCCTCGAATGGTAAAAAAAAAATTGTGATTATATACAAAAAAACTTGCTTATTTTACTGCGGGGTTTCAATTACCCTTTTACTACTCACTTTGAGGACTTCCCTTATGTTATATTACCCTCAAAATTTTGATTAAAATATTATTTTCTCAATTTTATTTTGTTTATGATAGAAAAGAGAGCAGGGGATTCCCTAGAGTTGTTTATGCAAGGTGCATCTGTTAGATACGTCATAACATGTGTACGAGACGTCATAACACTTATACCTGAACGCCACCCTCAAATACTTCTCACTTTGAGGACTTCCCTTTATACCTGAACGCCACCCTCAAAATTTAAATTATTTTTGCCAAAGGAGGGGAAACAGAGTTGGTAAGGACTACATAAAGCTTTTTGGCAAAGTAAATTACTTGAAAAAAGTTATCTAGAAAGGGTAACGTGTGGTATCGCAGTGCATCAGTTAGTGTTTATTATAGCAGATTTGAATATTTTAAGACAATTTAGTGTTTAGTGACATTACCTATTACCTTGTTTCGAATCCCATTTTCATCTCCTTTCTTCACTTCCTCTTAGTATTAAGTGCTGCATATGTCAACATTCAAGTATAGACCGTATTCAATAGCCAGCCATGTTGGTGGACAAGATAGACGCATTCCAGTACTACAATACATTCACCGGTCAATGATCCCTGTGCAATCGCTAAACATGGATCGATTGGAAGCTTAATGTATTGTAGTCCTGGAATGTAAGATCTTGTCCACCAACATGTCTGGTGGCTGACGTCATATTGAATACGGTCTAAATCATCAATTCGATTTCAGCATTAAGAGATTGTCTTTCCACCTTTAAAAAATGGAATACATCTAAACTAAGTACAATGATCTCTTTTTGTTCAAACATTTAAGTTACTTGATGTTTAATTTGCGTTCGTATCAAAAACAATCGCTTAACCCTCGTCTACCGAAGGGGGGTGGTTACCCCCCTTCAGGTTTTTTCCCCGGCTTGCTAAAACCCCCTTTTTTGGTGCCAAATTATTTAATGTAATTGTCAATTGACATGTTCCGCTCCTTTTCATCCAAAAAACAAACATCCACCGGGGTATAGGTAAGATACAGGGTGATCCCAAAGTGATGGATGGGGGGTGGTAACCCCCCCCCCCTTCGGAAGAGAAGTACCAACATGCCTAACACAACACAGGAACATCGCAGACACTTGGTTTTGGTACCAATAGATAGCTATTGTCTAGCAACATGCCTAGCATTACGTCACAATGACGTCATAAAGTTCGCATGTCAGCAAAACGGCCATTTCCATAGACACACACAGTGAAAATTCAATTCTTCGTCAAAAAGGTTAGGAAAATCGGATTTTCATGCGGTTTTTGACTCTACTTATTGGGAAATGATTAGTTTTATATAATGACAGCATTTTAGAGCTATAATAAGGTGTTTGAGTCGCTAAAATTGCGAAATATCAATTTTCCACCGTATATTCAGTATTTCGGACTTTCCTCAGCATATGTCGTCATGGTGACGTAATAATGGGGGTGTTTGGTAACTTATTTTGGTAAACCAACTGGGAAGAAGACCTCTATCTTTGGTACCTTTGGTACCAAATTTTACAGGAATCGGGTGTTCAGTAACGAAAATCACAGGGGGTGGTAACCCCCCCCCCTCCCGGGTTTTGGTACAAAATGGCTGCAGGTAGGCGATCAATTATGTGTTTTAGAAATGAATCAAATGCACGTTTGTTGTAAAATAGTGAGGATACCAAGAAATTAAGCAATGGCGATTTTCGTATATCTGTCACACCGAACTTTTAATATTTTTAATACATTTATTTGTTCCAATACTCATGGTCACAAATTATCTGGTAGATGAACCACAACACCTAAATTATTGTGTTCAAAGATCACACAAATTTATCTTTAATATCGATATTCTGCGCATTAGACCCAATTGTATCACTTGCTTCTAAATGCATTTTTCAAGCAAAAGGCTTCGGTCTTTGGCAGATTAATCGATATTTTGGGGTGCATTTTATCACTGACTTTTTAATGCATTTTTCAAACAAAAAGACATTCGGGTACTTTGCAATGTTTCGCCAATTGCAGGAGATCCGCGAACTGGCAGTATATAGGAATTTTGACCGCCACAGTTCGATCAGTTATTATCTCTACAAAAATCAATGGTGTTGTAAAAGGTGAATGGACATGCTCTGTTATGTAACACTCATTTATTCCCAAGTCAGTTTTGAGCACTACCGTCACATGGTGGAGCGACCGTGCAAAGGGTCCAATACCAGTCCCCGCAGACTAACCCTCTTGATAAAGCCGCATTTTTCTCATATATATCCACTTCTAAAAAGACAACAAAATGATACTGTATCATGTCACTTTTACAGATACCGAGAAAATTTTTCAGTGTTACGTTCTGATTTTGGTCACGTTGCATTCTAAAAAAGGTGAGTTATTCCAATATTTACAGGGATAAAATAATGGATATCATAAGTATTATTATTGGTTCCCCGTGTTCAGCTTCCTGAGCCATTTTTTTAACATCTCCCGGAGGTGGTGGTTGCCACCCCTTCTAATTCCCCTTACACCAATTCAATGAGGCATTTGATATTAATATGTTTGCCTGCCATATTGACTTCATAAATAAGCAATGTTAATAAATGATAAAACTGATTTTTAGGAGAAAAAAAAGTTACGAGAATCAGCATTTTCTTCAAATGAATAACGTAAAGGAAAAACGATGCATTAATTGGTCTGGCGCGATGTATATTGACTGCCTCGAATGTTAAAAGGCGTTTTCAAAATGTTGTTTTATACAAAAAAATGCTAATTTTCAGCTGTGGGTTTTCATCACCCCTCTACCCGTCACTTGCGGGCTTCCCTTTATTTAACACACGTCACCTTCACAATTTAAATTCATTTTCCAACAACAGGTGAAATACCGTTGGCACATAAAGCCTTTTAGCAAAGTGAATTTCGTGAATGTTACTAGAAAGTGTAACGTGTGGTTCAGTTACATCAGTGCATCAGTTACAGCAGTGCCTTTAGTTTTACTGTTTATTTTATAGCAGGTTTGAATACACTTAAGACAATTGAATGTTTAATTTTGCATTTAAATCGAGCACGTTATTGTTTAAAACCAAGATTCCCGCGATTTTGCTTGAGCGGCCAATTTTGTGAGCATAAAATGTAGAAATCTAATGTAAAATCTGCACGGGTAGTGCAGAATAACTTATAAAGGCCAAATGACCATTAGACAATGGTACGTACAATGTGAATTTTTGAACAATTTTAACATCCGTATTTAGGTCACAGTGCTAAACATACCACAATCCATGTTCCACTGGAGCAGTCATGGAGTAACATAGCTGACAGCCGTGACAGCTGATATTTCGCTGTAAATCCAGTTTGTCTGAATAGGCCAAGAGCATTAGTTATAACCTGGAAATAGCTGATAACAGCGAATTTAGGGGATAGTCCCAGTAAATATGGTTAGAATAAGGAAAAGTCCCAAAAATCCCCCGGAGCTCTCTCCAAAATCCAAAGCGGCCAAAAATGGCCGCCCTTCTTTTTCTATTTTTTATCATTACTTTGCAACAAGACGTTGTAAATACAGGACAAGTTGTTCAGACAAACAACCAGGACGGAAGTTGTCTATATGTTTAAGCACAAAGAATCTATAAATAGCGTAATTATTGTGAGAGTAAAAAACTAACAAGTATTCCTTAGGTATGATGCGTCCAAAATGGCCACCATTTCTGATTTAATCATAAACATTACGTATTAAGGCCACAAAGAATCTATAATAGAAGCATCATTTAGAGTGTCCAAAACTAATAAGTATAGCCACAACCAATATGCTTATTTAAAAAACTTGAACTTGTTCACCTTATTATGGTTATAATGATGCCAAAAATTGGAAGAGTTTGCGTTTTATCAAAAAATGATGCAAAAAATGAAGTGTTTCGTTTCGGTTTACAATATTCTTCCCCTTCATCTCTGGCGCAGCATTTCAACACTAAGTCCACTTTGTTGGCTCCATCTCATCAATCACGACATTTAATCATGCGGTGCAGTGATTTGCAAGTTAACAACAGCATTACCCTGTTACATGATGTGTAAAGAATCCAAGGAGTTTCCTGCAACTACGAGTCATGTTGTTACAATCATCAGGATTGCCCGCATGATGCCGGTATTGAGCAAAGTGTCTGGTGTGAATGAGATGACTCTTTCTAATGTCGCACATTGCCCCTACCCTTTTAGTTGGAGGCAGGTGAGACCCATCCATTCTTATGAAACTGTGAGAAAGTTGGAAACGTGACATGATTGCCGTTTGTAATGTTGGTTGTGTCGGGCATTATCAAGTGTCATGCATGTGTCTAGTGTTAATAAGGTATCAAACAAGTCTCTTAGGATCCTATATCACTCAACAATATATTATTAACCAGTCTGTATTTGATGCTCTTAAATATGTATAAGATATAGCTAGTTTGTTCGTTTGTAAGGGTGTCCAAAATCTCAGTGGAAGCCACCGTTAACCAGCAAATAGTTTCATCGTCCAGGTTGATCAGGCCTGGGATTCCTCCACAGTCATGTATGATGTGGCTAATGGTTGTGGCTCTCCAAAACAATCGCAGTTTGAAGTTCCACACCTATTCGTGAAGGGAAGTGCTTTGTACGGCCAATGCAGTTCTGAGACTTGTTAGGTTGACAATGCTTACCTTCCAAGGTCACAATCCTTGGGCTGATAGCTGGACTGTACACAAACTGCTTTAGTTCAAGGTAGAGGATTGACCATTGCTCAGACCCAGACCATCTGTCATTGATCAGGAGATTGATAGGGATAATATGACTGCAAGTGTCATGGATTGGGTAGCCAAAGTGAGGTGGGGGATTAGGGCTAACCAGGTTCATCATACGTATTGGCGCGCTTGATCGTTCTGAAAGCTCCCTCCTAAGTTTGCAGGGAGCTATGCAGGACATGCGATTGGAGATATTCTACAGACCGGCAAAAAGGCAACCACTAAACAAGATCTCATTGCATAATTCAAATCGACGTCAATCTTATGTGAGCGTACACTATGGAATCCGTACAAGTGAATGCAGCAGTTGAGTATGCCAAATAAACAGTTGTAAAGGTAAGGACTACGGTCCATTATGACGCCAAGGAACTTTTGAAGTTGGGTAGTGTGACAGTGTATCTCCCCATCTAGAGTAATGTTAAATTTGCAAAGGTGAAAAACCGAGATGACGGTCTTGGGTTGCTGAGTTTCAAATGGATGAAATAGATTATGGTCTTTCTGCAACATGTTCCAAAGGCCTACGAGGAATCAGAGCTTATTCTTAGTGCCATATTAATCTGAATCTGCCTTGCAGTGGTTGTGTGGCTAGGATTTTGATAGGGGGGGGGCAGCAGAGTCGCAATTATCGAACCAACACAAAACGATGGGTACAGGGGGCGAAGCCCCGGAAAATGTTTGTTGATATGTTTTAAATGGCTTCGAGGGCCAATGCTTGCATGATTTTGTAAAATTAATTGTCCACGCCTTGACCCCATTGACTTTTAAACTATATTACTGTGCAGGCAATCCGGCCTCCAAGCGTCATGACTTTAATTTTTCAAGTGTACCGACCCCCCCCCGGCCCCAGGGTGACGCCCACGTCCCTTTGGCATATATGTTTAAGATGTAAATGTTGAAAAGACTGGTGCCAGGACAGAACCTTGTGGGATACCATTCCGAAGTTTGCGAGTTGTAACTGCATTGCCCATTCGATGTCTCCAGGACGAATGATCTGCAGTCTTGGAATAAGCCGAATTGAACTTGAAAATTCAGGGAGACTTTGAGTATCCTGAGGTAAAGACCTTGATGCCTGACTATATCATATGAAAGACAGTTAGATCTATGAAGGATGCTTCAAACATTCTGCTTCTTCTGGGAGGATGTTGAGGTCATGGACTAGTCTGACGGTTGTTGATTTTACATTTTACCAAGCCGTCACAGTATGTAGAAACTAAATTCTTTCTATAGTTTCTCCTAGGCAAGCTGAATTTCATGACTGTTAAAGGATTGCTGGGACAAGGTATACATATCTGTAGTAGATAATAGTAGTCGCTCGATACACAAACATGACAAGTTAGTGTCTGTGGGGGTTGAGAATGATCTGGTTGACTGCTTGACACACTCTTCAGCTATGTGAGTGGCATTCTGTTATAGGTAAAAAGGCCTAAGGGCACTTTAAAAGTTCTCTAGTGTGATCTTTGCCTATGCTATCAATGGTACCAGTTGAACTCATCGAGATGCCAAAGAGGTCTACTTAAGTAAGAATGTGAGCACAAAGGGCGAAAAAGGAGAAGAGGCGCAGCCTGAAGGCATATGTGTAGACCACTTTCCTTTATTATCGGGCCTATGTTGCCAAGGTAAGACATCAGGAGGCGACATTAGCCTAGATGGACATTACTACGCTGTATTTTCGTAACCACATCAAGGGGAAGACAAACCCCCATCTTGTTTGCCTAAAAAAAGTTGCCCATTCTCTTGAAAATGAATAAAATGTCCACAATATCAGTGACCAATCGATACACAGACTTCAGAAAATATTGGATCTAAAGTTTTTCAACAATTGTCCCGGTATGCAGAGGAGAACACTTCAGATTCCTTTTCATCTGGAGTGTAGTGCAGGGCCATTGTTGGAAATCTAGGCTAGCAAAACACCCATCATTCGACAGCTTTTCTCAATTACTGCAATGTTAAAATGACGGATGTGTTCCTATTTCCAAATCGCTAATGTAAAATGAAGCATAGTAAAATGTTAGTACATATTCATGATACATTTGTATATTAATTATTATCATTCATAATAAGTATATTTGTCACTGCCAACGTGCAATGGCTGTCAAAAGTTGCAGCTGGGACAAGCTGGCTGAGGCTGAGGGATTCCCTGGCCAGGTTGCCACCAGATAAATAGGCATGGGCCATTATGAGTTTTGGCGTTTCTAATATGACTTTATTAGAATCCCCGTACGTTAAGTCATATGTTTTAGACACTTATTTGCATTTCCAACATTCTTGGTTGTAAAGTTTGGATAAAAGATAACAAATGGTGGTCTTTTTGATGCCATTTTTGGTTTTGGTTACCTATTAGTTTTGGGCACTCTTGAAAATCATTCCATTAGATTCTTTGTGCCTTACAACATATGTTTAGACACTAATTTGTATTTCTAATTTGCATATGAAGTTATGATACAATTAGAAAATGGCAGCCATTTTGGACGCCATCTTGGTTTTGGGTACTTGTAAGTTTTGTACTCTGAAAATAATGACTTCATTAGATTCCTTGTGCCTTAAAACATATGTTTGGACACTTTATTTGTATTTCCAACTTGTCTGGTTGCAAAGATATGATAAAATTAGAAAACGGCGGCCATTTTGACCGCCATCTTGAATTTTGGAGAGGGCTCCAGGATGATTTTCGGGGACTTTTAGTATGTTATTCTACTCATATTCCCAGACCTATCCTGAAAAAATCAGCTTGTTATGAGCTATTTCCAGGTTTTAATGATCTAATGCTCTTGGACTAGAAGTTAATCCCGTTTATCAAGTCTAACGTCACGATTTTAGATTTGCACCTTCAGAACGACTTGGATTAAAGATGTTGCTTGACAAGCTTTTTCGTGGTCTTGAAAATTTTTGTTTTAATCATAGAAATTGCATGAATGGCTAGAAGCAATAATTGTCATCTCTAAACCAATCAGAGCGGTTAACCTAACTCGTTCTGAAAACTGTATTTCCTAGCTGGTGTTGATTGATTTTGTGAATGACTAAAATATAACCGTAGACATTCCTTATTGGTAAGTTTGTATCAATTGATGAAAAGTGTCCTCAAATTGAATATTGTACATTCCCGATGTAAAATGAGATATAGTCCTCCGGGAGCCATAGTCCAGGCTCCATAGACGGCAACGGAATAAATCGAGTACTCTTTTCTTTACTGTTGTAGGTAAACCATGTATAAAAACTTCGACAGCGGAACTATTCATGCCCTCAAAAATTATAACTCTACAAGATAAATTTGCTGGCTACGAATACTAAAAACCTAACCATCTTTAAAGGGTAGCAAAACCTCCTGTGTAGAATATTGGCAGCTGTTCAAAAATAATGTGTGCTGTGCAACTGTTGCCCACAGCTTAGTTAAAATGTCCAGATTGCTTGGAGTGTTTTAAGTAATTAAACGTTTTCGGTTTGAAAAGCCAAATCACCCGTTCAGGGTTTTTTTCTTTTTTCTTAGACTAGGGGTCTACCATGACCCCCCCCCTGCACCCCGGGGATTTTGGAGACAACCATTTATGTGAAGCTTATACCATAGCAACTGAATCAGGTTGTCTGCAAACAAAAATCCCCACCCTGGGGTTAAACGGTTTGAGGGGCGCTTTTTCAAAATGGCTGCCAAAATGCAACCACCCCCCTTCGGGAGAGAAGTACCAACATGCCTAGCACAACACAAAAACATCACAGGCACTTGATTTTGGTACCAATAGATAGCTATGGTCCTCATCTTTTCATTGATACCAAAATGAGTACCAACATGCCTAGCATTACGTCACAATGACGTCATAAAGTTCGCATGTTAGCAAAATTGTCAATTTCCATAGACACACATAGGGGAAAATTCAATTTTTCCCAAAAATGATAGGAATATCCAATTTTCATGCAGTTTTTGGCTCTACTCGATGGAAAATGACTAGTTTTATAAAAATGCGATCATTTTAGTGCTATAATAATGTTTTTGAGTCGCAAAAATTGCAAAAGATCAATTTTCCACCCTATGTATTTTCATACTTTCCTCCACATGACGTCATAGTGACGTCATAATGGGGAATGTTGGCACTTATTTTGATACCAAATTAAAGAGAAACTCTAAGCTACCTGTGGTACAAATTTACAGGAATCGGATGTTCAGTAATGAAAATCACGGGGGGCGGGAGTGTGTTACAAAACTGCCTCAGGTATAAAGACGGGGTTAAATCCAGCGTGACAATATATCGATGCCTCCTAAGCCTTGGAAGATCGACTGAATTGCCAGAGCACTCGTATGAGAGATTTGTTGAGGTGCCATCCAGAGATCCAATTATCAAGCCCTGATTTGGTACCAAGGCCGATGCGGCAAGAGCCAGAATTCCTCCACCAGATGATCCTGGTTGGAAGTTAAAGATTGGGCAGCTAGATACAAGTGGCCATCATGAGAATTGATGCCACAAGAAGTTGTCCTGACCTAAAGTCTAGATGAAGAATAATTGATACAGAAGAAAATTAGGACATGACTCAAGAAGAGGAGCATGAAAAAAAAAATTGCAAAAAAACAAAAAAAAGAAAGAGAAGATCAATTTCTGAACAAATGAGATGCATTTAGCCGCGTATACCAAGGAACAAGCATTGCAACTGTAACATTCTTCTACGTATCCAAACAACAGTGGTTTCTCAAATGTGATCTAGCCAGAGGTGGGTCCAATGTCTGGCTGCTTCACTGAATTCTGCAAGGTCCTTTTCTGTGCATTGTTCACCAACATGGGCAGACCAAGAGATGCTCAGTGTCCTGACTGCTTCCAGATAGACCTCACGTCTCCAAGGAAACCTTTGATCGGCCGATTCTGGATCTCAATCACTGGGACACCGCCGCTCACGGAAGACCAGAGATGCCTCCAGTGTCCTGATCTGGCGTCCAGGAGACTCACGTCCTGTAAGGAAACCTTGATTGGCCATTCTGGATCTCAATCACTGAGACCGCCCGCCCACGAGAAGCCATCCCAGGCGGAAGACCTCGCCAGGCTCAATACAATAGATGCCACTTGGTTGACAGCAAGTCCTTCTTTCCACAAGCCAACTCTCCCAACTCCTTAGAGACGCTTTTCAAAGGAACGACTTCCTAAGAAACATACCCCGGACGGCGTAAGGCGGTCAGGCAGCCGGCCTCTGTCCAAGCACAGGGCGCTCCATACCAGATACTTGGCAGCTATGCTCATGCATGCTACGCTGCTGCATGTATAAGTTGTCCGCTGGAGCTGGCCGAAGACACCCAGCGACAAGCCGGCAGGAGGCATACAACGACGGGTCAAGCTTCTGGGCTGACCCCTCCCATACAGGGCAAGCATACTCCACACATGAGCAGCACAGGGCAAGCGCCGTCGATCTCAGGGCATACGGGCATACAGGGTGATGGGGAAAAGCCCCTTTTGGGGGTTCAGGGGCAGAGTTTAACATGTTCAAGTGCTTTCGGTGAAGGGTTATGTCCTTATCTTGAAGCAGATGAACTATGCTGAACGTTGCGGGGGTCCAGGGCGGAGCCCCAGAAGCTTTTGGGTTTTAGCATGTTTCAGCGCATCCGGAGAGCTTTCGGTTATCTCACAATCATGAAGCTGATGAACTATACTGCCCCTGGCGGGGTCCAGGGTTCGGAGCCCGTGGAAGCTCTTGAGTTCTCAGTAATATCTCATTATCTTGAAGCAGATGAACTATACTGCCCCTGGCGGGTGGTCAAGGTGACGGAACCCCGGAACCTCTCAGTTTTAGTATGTTTGAGTGCCTTCGGAGAAATCTCAGTTATCTCATTATCTTGAAGCGGATGAACTATACTGCCTGTGACAATAACAACAAAAATGAACTTTTTTTATTTTTATTTTTTCCGAAACATCATTTCAGCGACATGTGCCTCCTCCCCTTGCCCCTCCCTAGCTATGCCACTGCTTCCGATGTGGGAGTACAGTCCAAGGTACAGTCCAAGGTGACTCCTAAGTAAACATGACTATATCACCGTGCTCCAGGGGCGCTCCAGACCAGGTCACTCAAAGGTGACCCCTGGCACGGACGCGCAGGCGGAAAGCATACACCTGTGCCCCGGATGGATTTGCGCGCTGAGGGTTCTCCTCACAATAAGGGGCGAGCCCATCTAAAGGTCCTTTGAGTCTCCTTGACATCTGCATCCTGTGCGCCAATTCCAAGATGGTCTTTCCAGACAAAATGACAGGCTCCCGCATTCTCACAGCCGATCGCCCCGGCACAGGTGTGCCCCGAACAGAGAGGCATTCCACCCTGAGCCACTCAGGACCACAACAAGCACCTGTGTGTGAAGTATGTTAGTAATTTCTTCACAACAACAACTTATGTGGACGCGTTTGGTGGCGTCGCTACGCGTACACACCTTGCCTGAAGCTCTCGCCAGCAGTGCGTAGTAAGAAGCTTGTTGCTTCACTTAGTAACATCCGTCAATAAATTCAAGACTCAAGGAAACCATGGTCATGGCGGTTTCAAGGTTGATCAGTGATTAAGAGGCTGTGGTTGTGGTCCAGTGTATAGTAAGTCATAGACCATTTGTACATAAAGCGCCCTCTATATATACACTTGGAAGACTAACTACTTCATTTTTGAGTGTTTTACTTTACCTCAAACTAATCACAGGTGAATGACAAAGATATATAAAAAAAACAAATTTTTTTGTAAGGTTAGGTGACACCGGCATTTGCCTTTTAAAGAGGCATTAAGTGTTAAATACGTGTTTCATGGTTTTGGTGGCCTTTTGAAATAGGGACGCCCTATAGAGGAGGTTAAGATGTCAAAAGGTGTTCAAAACTATTCTTGGGGGTTTTGTGCGATAAAGTAGTAACATAGTGCATGAATTTGGATCAAATATTGATGATATATGTCAAAAAAGGGCATCAAGTGAATATTGGCCCAGCCATTTTGAAAAAAAGCGCCCTTTCCCATCTTTAACCCAGGATGGGGATTTTTGCAGACACCTGATTTTGATAGCTATATGTATACGGTTTTCCAAAAATAGTGGTCTCCAAAAATCCCGGGGGGTGCAGGGTTTCGGTTATGGGCTCATGACCTAGCGGCGGAGTAGGATTTTTTGATTCCGGTAGGTCAGGTAAAAGTTTTTGGGCGTGTCGACGATGCCATGCGTTCTGAGTGGCTGTATGCTTTAGCCAGCAATACAAAAAGGAAAGAGTGCCATATGTCCCTCCCCCTTGAAAATTCTACAGGAACAATTTATTTATTAATGGCCTAACACCAACAAAACCTCTAACCCGAACGGCCAAAAATAAAAAAATATTTGTGACATGTACACTTTAAAGGGGGTGGTACATATGGAACTCTTGACCCAATAGAAATCCGATGCGACGATACCGAGCAGATTAAAGGCCATGGTTAAAAAAGTCCCTTTCGCACGAAGTAATATTACAAGGCAAAATGCATTGAAAAATTCCAAACACAAACTTGAACAAACTCTGAAGATTCAACAAAAGAAAATGATACATAAGTAATTATTACTCACCAGGGTTCTTTTACGTCACGAGGAACGTTAGAAAATCTGTTACGTTTACATTTATTGTCTGTTTCCGAAAAAAATAAGCTTGGTCCTATCATTTATTTAAGTACATTGGCGTTTTGGTCCACTCATACAAACTACAATATTTAAGTTGCCTAATCCTCCTCTTTACCCAAGTGTCATGTCCGTGTTTATCCTAGTGAAAAGTAATTTCTACGATGTAGTCCGATGGGACATGTCCTTCTATGCTGTTGTTTTGTAGTCTCCATCGGGGGCTAGGGGAAGACCAAGATGTAAAATTCATAATAAATCATTAAACTCATAATCGTCTGTTCCCAACAATAACCTGGCACATTTTCTTGAAAAAGAATAAAATGTCCTTCAATTTCATTTCCCCAATATCAGTGACTAGTGGTGTACATCTAGACTTGCAACAATTGATTTAAAATTTCAATCACGGGGGGGTGGGGGGGGGGGCCGTTATGCTGAGTAGAAAAACACTTCAATTCCCTTTCATCTGGGAGTGCAGGACCATTGTTTATATTGTGGCGCAGCTGAAGAATTCACCTGTTACGCTCTCCAATTTAGACTGAGAACTTTTCAGGACAAAATACTTAACCTCATTCCGATAAATAAATAAATGATCTTTCTAACTAGTGCGTGTTCAATTAACTTTGGCCATATTTTTCATCATTTTTATTAGAAAAGTAAAAACATGAAACACACATCATGAGAGAAAGGTTGCTGGCAAGCTTTGACCTAACACTTTGTGCAGAACCCAAATCCGTAACTTATTGCTACGTCATTTCTATTCAATTTACCGCGTTTTCAGAAGAATTTAGTGTCAACGACCATTATAATGTACACTGGTTAGTTATTGTGAGAGAGACGGGTATTTGTTTTTCACTCCAACCCGAATCGTGAGGTGGTAACACCTGCTATAAATCCAATGGCTCCTACAGTACCCAGCCCATTGTATACTCTTTAGCTCATGGTTAGCTGAGTCTATCCATATCCATTGGTCTCTGATTATTGGGAAAAAGAAATTGAGGTGACATTTATATATTTTAAGAAAATGTGCCAGTTTTATGTGCGGGAACAGACATTCATGTGCTCGTGATAATTTATTTATGAATGTACACTTGGTTTTTCCCTTACCCCCCAGATGGGGACTACAGAATTTGTTTATATATAATTTTTTGTTCATGTGTTTATGTGTGTTAGTGGGATATAATCCACTGAGGGTTTGTACTCGCATCACGGTAGAAGCACTTCCGTATCCATAACCTGTAGGCGTGCACTGAGTGTAAAATGAATAGCTCCGAACAAAAAGGTTTCGCAATTTTCGCCGTTTTTCGGATCTAATAAAAATGTTTAATTAATCCTCGCCCGTAAAACAATGGCCAAACTTCCCTCAGAAGGTCTTTTATCATAATGATGCAAAAAATTCATAATGATTACTTCTGAGATAACAAATTCAGGGGAATCCTTCCACATATAATTGTATAGTTCCCCAACAGTGACGACAGCGCACTGCAGCGGCAATACTAGTGCCATCACTCAACATGTGAAAGCAAATTGTAGATTATATTTTTGTTATTTCTAAGCCGTTTTTGCAAATCACTGTTGATGATTTAATAAGGACATTAGCAACAACTTGGTGAGTATTTTTATCTTAGTTGTGTTGTGATTCTGAAATTTGCTGCTACACATTTTAAGTACACTTTTCTGCAAACCTTAAAATAAGAGCGGTCCATAACGAAACGTCCTTCCGATTAAAAAATGCGTCTGATTTTCTTGTATATTTAGGGTTGCATTGCGAACTAGTTTATCCGTTCCTTTGATTGACTCCCAAACCAAGAAATCGTAGCGTGTCGCAGATTTTACAACAATCTATTCATTGAATCTAGTATGAAGCCTTTACATTCGATACAAAATAGGTCATGTAAAATGGGTTTAAAGCCTCTTATTCTGTTGAATAAAGTTGAGCATTTCAGCTTGTTAATACGGCGTTTTGATCTCAACACATCCTTTCCAAAGGGAGTTCTTACCATCGACAAGATGTGTTTACTGACGAATAAAAAATCGACTATAAATGGCTAATCACCACACGTTTCGATTTGTTGGACACCCCTTGTGGTAAACAATACTTGATTGTTTATACCAATAACATTCACAATTTGATAGCTTAAACATGCTGACGTGTAACCTTACAGGTCAAAATGTTTATTTTCAGTAATGGTCTGGTGGTACAATAGTAACTTCCATGGTATCTATGAAATCGTGAGATGT
>JAMKCH010027829.1:0-36762 GCA_023653785.1 Ophioderma brevispina | reverse complement strand
TCCTTGTTTTACAACTTTCATGAGACATTTTAGTAGTATTTTTTTTTGCTGAAAACAATGAAAAACCAGAATTGATCAAGTATAGAGTGAATGTATTCTTTTTCGTAGTTATGGTAATTGGTTAAGTAATCGGATGTTGCGAGTAGAACCTCTCCATGGTTTGCCAAATGACAACATTAAGAATTTGCAACCTTCACAGTAAGAGGAAACAGTCTACAAATTATATTTTTCTTGGAAATGTCTCATTTAGCAGCTGAACTCTGTTACTCTTACTTCACAGGTGCTCACTAAGGGGATCTACCCGTACCTCGTCAGGTCTTCTTGGGAATGCACAGAGGATTGCACTTGTCATGATCTGCCACATTATGGCAATATCTACCACAAGAAGTGTTTACTCTGACCGAGGACATCATTCCAAGACTTGAGAAACATTTTCTTCAGCAAGTCTTGTGATTACTGGATTGAGATTCCTCAGGAGTCACTGAAGGTAGCATTGGAATGTAGAACCTAAACTATGTACACAGTACACTTAAATCATGTCTTATCATATATTCATGTGATTCTAAATCTCCAACATAAGACACCAGGACAGACTTTCAAGCATGGTCAAACTTTTGCCCTCGCATAACAAATTATTAAAGGCTGACTCAGATTTCCCAATGATGGCGCACTCAATTTCAAACAATTCTTGTTTTTTGCATAACATAATGGTTGTCCATATACCAATCAGTGTGTGAAATACTTTAGGCTCATCTAAGTCTCTTCATATAGAAAATCACAGCTTGTTAAAAAATTCAGATCCGGATTTGTTGTTCTACACGGTATCCCTATGGCACTGTTAATACTGTGTGTAAATGTTTACTGCTGAAAACAGAGAATCCATTCATCTCTGCAACTTTGTATTTAAGCATTTTCGGGTGAGTCTAGCTTAGTTTCTATAGAATTACTACACAAAACAAAATATTTTTGAAACCTAGTCGTGCCTTAGAAGTCACAATCACAGAATTGTTTTATAGCCCAGCAGTAAGAGTTGCATTTTGAAAGAGAATTTGATTTCCAACATAGGGTTCATTCATGATTCTGACATAAGCTGAATAAAAAGCACTGTTTCATCCTAATGAGTTTACCGATTATATGAAGCATTATTCGGCTAAGTCGCTAATCACCCATCATCATTAACACTGGACTGCCCTGTCCCACACACCTGTTTTTTCAAATCAATGTGGTGTTCTAATTTAACATATTTACTGGGCCCGGTGAACATCCTCCAATTGACTTACTTTGTACAGAACTGTTTCAGTATATTATTAATTTAGGATGAAGGATATTCAATTTCTTTTTATGCAAATCTGTGCAAAAATTTTCATTGGAATAAAATGGGACAGAGGGCCTACCTCAAGACATTCCTCACGGTCATGTGGCCTGTGCCATCGTATGTTGCGTAACACGTCATTGTTAAAATATTTGCACATTGTTCCCATTGTTTTCTTATGCAGACCATCCTGTGGCATATGCTGCATCATTTGCCAATGTTCATCGCCCAGTTTGGACCAATCAAATCATACTGGATGTTTTACTTTGAATGCCAAATACACCATCACATGACAAGGCTGCACAACACAAAACATCCAGAAGCAGTTTCAGTTTCTTTTCCATATACACATAAATGAAGACATAAATTAAGACAATGGAGGGCTGCCAAAAATGAGCCTTTTGATGTTTTGTAGCCCATTATATAACTTAATCTCCTATGACCCTGTATGTGACCTAACCCTACGAAGGTTCCCAATGGGCATCTATTTGACCTTTATTTTTACTTTTCTTTTTAAAATGGGAAACTTTCCCCAAACACTTTTGAAAACTGGGCATACATCCAAACGGCTAAAACCCACAGGCAAATCGAAATGAGGATGTAGCTGGGCCACAATACGAAACCTAGTCCCCTTCCGTTCGCTCATACACAAAAAACTGAGATGAGACCTTTACGTGGAGTTTTGGTGTACATAGAGGGTGGCATATCACCCTCTGCCCGATTAAGGTACCTTCAACAAAATGGCCATGTAGCAATAAAGCAGCAAGTATTTAAACGCTAAAAAATTCCCCTGTGTCCATATTCAACCGCCTTCAACATCACAACTGGTGATGAAACGTGAATTAATCTAAAATTATAATTGGATTCAACTTGCATCATTTCACACAAACTCCTCGCTTTGAAGTACACGCAAATGAAGGAAATCTTCGCCCCCGTGTGGACTAAGTGGCTTGTACGAATTTGAACCGATTCATATGTGTGTATTGGACATAAAGATAAGGCATGCAACATGCCGGCCACTTGCACTACGCCATACTGGAGGGGGAGGAAATATTTTTTCACGTTGGTGGCACAGGAAGGCAAAGGGACTATTATAGGGCAAGAGAACATTAAATAAGGTTATTTAGAGCCAATTTGAGACCTAACCAGTTTTCCCACATTCACAATCTAAAACAACACAACTCAGAAACCATCGCCAGTTTCCAATTTGAGACACAAAATTGGCCGAACTTGAGTTTTTCAGATGTGGAAACAGAAATACATTCACAATAGCACTTACAAATGCATCAACAAGACGGTGCGCAGAAGGACCAACAGTGAGACACATGACTTTCAATTACGCATTTTAGAGTGATGGTAAGGCCACTTGAAACAAGTGGATCAACCCTAGAAACTTTTAGAAACTGCAAATGCTGTTAGCAGTAGAGTTCGCTGCCACCACGCGCAACACAAACGCTAATACAAGCCATATTCATAGTCATGATAAACAACGGTCCCACAAGTCCAAAACAGTCTCATAAGCGTCCAAGGTCAAGTTCCAAGAATAATTGTTTTCGTTTGTTGTGCGTTGATAAGCGCGCAAAAAAGCAATTAAGCGCAAGCTGAACACCCCCTTCCACTAGGCTGACGTTTATTGCTGATCTAAATTGTGGCATCATGGTTTGCACTCTGGACCTGACTCGGGTTCCACATTTTTACACACCCAGACAGCAGGGATATCACTACATTTTCTTGCCACGCTGGGTTGTTTCGTTTCAAATCTCTCATGTTTGGTGTTAATTCAGCACCGGAAGAGTTCCAATCTGCTGTGGAACAGCTCTTGTCCGGTATCCCTGGCTGCAGCGGGTTAGGGAAATTGGGACGGATTTAATTGTTGCTGGTCACTATCTTTCTCTGGTTTCGAAACAGGAATAAATGTAGCTTCTCGCCATCATAAATTGCGGAACATCCCAGATTCCCCATAATATTGAAAATATTCAGCAGTACAATAAGGATTCTTGTGGAAGGTGCTTAAGAAATGGATAATGGATTCATCTGGTCCAGTTAAGAGTATCATGACATTATTAAGATAGTCATTAAGCTCTAACATGATGGACATATTACTCCTTTTCTGCATTGTTGGATGAAAAACTCTAATTTGTTTTTCTGCAGTATTTTTTATATCTTTTGAATGAAAAGGTCGAGTAAAGGATTGCTTTGAAGAATTTGTTCACATTTCATCTGAAAAATTGGCAATATCCTGGGCTTCTGTACATTTAACTTCCATCAGATTATTTAGATGAAAAGTGGTATTATTTAATTGTTTCCCACTTATTTCCTAACCATATCCCAGGCTTTTTAACAGGAGTTTCTAGAATTTAATTTGGCTACATATTGCCTCCAAGATTCCCGTTTACTTGCTTACCATTAGGGTTAGGCTTGGCTATTAAAGGTGGGTGTTCCGATCGCCTTTGGACCCCCCGACTACCGACAGTGGCATCGATTTCATATCAGAGTGAAAAGGCCATATTTTTTCTCATTATCGTCCGGAAATTTCAGCTTCCAAATCCAATTCCTGTGAAGATAGCAGAGACCAAAAACTGACGTAAGACTACTAGGTAAGGTGTTAGGCTTATCACTGGTAGCGAAGATGAACTGTCCACGGGATTTTCCAGGCAGCCCTCAGTAATGTTTGCCCCCACAGCGCGGACAATAACTCCTGTGCCCATGCCATACATGCCTAAATGGTGACACTGATGACGGCTCCAAATCGCCTGAGGATATTCTAGGACAAATGGGACGAGGCGTTCGCCACCATAGCCTGAGGAAGAGGTGTAAAGCCCAACAAAAAAGTATTTCTTGTTTTGACCTAGCTGTATATATAAATACTTGTATTATTAGCTACTAGGCGGTCCAGGGTTTCGGATCACCTGGGTTTCGCGATCACCTGGGTTTCGCGATCACTGGCTATGAATGATCATTTAAGTTTACACAGTGCCTTTGACCTGGAATGCCCTCTGATGACCTTGTCGTGAACCTTCACATTTGTGGCAATCATCAATCGCCCGACTGCCCAACAGTTCGTTTCTGGATACACCAAAGTTACCCCATTGGACCTCCGTGACATTGAATGACCCCTGATGACATTGTTGTGACCTTTAAGATGTTGGCATCAAAAAATCAACCCACCCTCCAAGTTTCAGTCCATACACCAACATTTACCTTTGTGACTCCTTTAACTTGATGATCCCTAATGACCTGGTCGGGGACATTTCAAATTTCGGGCCATCAACAATCGGACTCCACCATCCAAGTGTCATGTCCAACACCAACGTTTACCCCATTTGATCTCTTTGACCTTGAATGACCCCTGATGACCTTTGAATCACTAACCACTAGAAACCGCGGTCTTCGGATTAAGTCAAGGGGCACCCACCCATCAAGTTTCAGGAACATGCGACCCTTGGTCTCTGAGAAGAACCAAAAAGAAACAAACGTTTAAACCTCATTTGACCTTGAATGACCCCTAAATGACCTTGTCGTGACCTTTCAAAATTGTCGCATCAAAAATCGACCCCACCCTCAAATTTAGGAACGTGCCGACCACGGTCTCCGAGAAAATAGTTGCGGACAATTGACCTCTTTGACCTTAAATGACCCCCGAGACCTTGATCCACTAACCTTCGGAAGGTCAAGGGGCACCCACCCCACCAAGTTTCAGAAACTTGAGACCCTCGGTCTCCGAGAAAATTAGACCTGGTCAGACAGGACAGATAGATAGACAGACAGACCCACTGACAGACCCGGGTATATTATGGATTATTTTAAAATGGGGAAAGTGATCACAACCACACTGATCATGAACTCCCCACAGGAAGTCCATCAAAATAGTTGGGGAAAAAATTGTAATCAATAGCTTGACGGAGGGAGTTCCAGTCGCAGGATGGATATAAGTACAAGACCCATCATTCAAAATACAAGAATCTGATTTATCCAAATAAGATTCTATAATGATACCCAACAGATGGTCTCCTTGCAACCCCAAAGTACACTATGGGCATTGAGGGTCCCCTTACTAAGCAGGAGGGAGGAAGTAGGAAGTTGATTAATCAATTCATCAATTTCATCTAAACTAATTATATGGGGTGAATGATAACAGAACAAACCAGTTATTGAGATGAAGAGTAACCTTTAACACAACAAATTCCAATGTGATAGTAAGAGAATGACAGAATGAGGGACTCCACCCCTAATCAGGATAGCTGACCCTCCAAATTGCCTATTATCCTTGGGGGGGGAGACAGCTGGTTTTGCGGGCTACTATGGAAGAAAGGGAAAGAAAGGAAAATACAAATTCTGAGCATACTCCAGCCGTGTACCAATGGGGAAAAGGAGAACAATCATATAATCAAGAGGAATTCCAAGGACTAAGATGAAGATTGCATCAACCCTGATTGGTTATAGAGAGGAAGTTCACATGATCAGAAAGCAAACTTAGCCTAGATTCAACACAAACAGATCCTCCATATGAGAACCAGAAAGAACGCTACCAAAAAACATGCGACGTCCCAACGCCCGTCAACTATCCCAAGTGAGGACATAGCAGAGGGGGGGGGACAGTGATCACTGAGATGCGTCGTATTTTACCACTCATCGCATCAAAATTAAAGGAACGAGACAAAAGGGAACAGTGGCAGGTATGAAACCTCCCCATCTCATGTTGAGCTGTGCAAATAAAGCATAATGGGTTGAAAAAGATTAGTAACAACTGCCTGCAAGAAGGACACTGGACAGAGATCCCCAAAAACCTGGAGTAAACAATGCGGTTAGACGATGAACATGCTTCCTAACCTCAAAAGTTAATCATATGGCTTCCAAGATTCTTTCTACTTTACTAGCCTCATGGAGTTGTCGTGTTTCCATTACTCTAACGGGTTACGCTCAAAATTGAGAGATTTGTTGAGGATACAAATTCCTCTCAATTGGCAATTGATCGGTGGTAGAACCACACTGAGAATGTTTGTAGCTTATTGGTCAAACAAAGAACAAACCAAAAACCCCAACAACTTAGGTTTGAACTGTGCCTGCTGATCGTAATATTCCAAATAGAAAAGCATGCTTGATGTGCTGTGTGCAATCTATACATAATGGTGCATTTAGCTTATTCACTTAGGTGGATTAATACATGGCAAGCATTCTAAATATGCAAAATTGCATATTTGTCAGTACAGAAGCATTTGTGTATTAGAAAGGTTATATAACCAGTTTTACCTTCAAGGAAGCGATTGAAAGGGGTTGTGACAATTGCACCGTGGTCACTAGTGGCCCACCCTGAATTCAGCAGACTTGTACGGAATAAAACTGCATAATTCTGCAGTTTATTCCATAAAGGCAGTATTCCGTAAACTTAGCCCCCAAAAAGAAGATTTTACATCTAAACTGTTAGCCTTAGTAATGCAGGTGTACCAAATCTTTCAAATCATATCTGTAGCAAAATTCAAGTTGAAAATTACGTACAATAGCAATGGAAACCTGTGATACACGTATTTGCTCATGACATCAAATCGCAAGATCGGCTATCAATGAAATTTTGGGATAAGCTTCTCAAGGTGCTAGAATCATGAAATGCAACTTTAATGATTGTGTGCATTGTGGTGATTGACTATTGGCGACGCAACTCGCCACAATGGCAGTGCGGTAACGTATGAGCGGAGCATACCAAAAACTCCATTGAATATTAGAAGATACTAATTTTTAAAAAGTAGGCGTCAATTATAATTGCTTAAACCATAAGCGGTGGTCCAAGTGTCTTAAATGTTTGGGGGTTGTATGTTCAGGGGACGTCTGCCTAAGGTTTGCCGTTTACCCTAGCCAGTGACTGAAATGTGGTAGCTGAGGAACGTGTGTCACACATAACGTCCTGTCAGAGAAGGTTCTCTACCAGCGCTTTATTTAGTTCCTGCTACTCGATGAAAGGTCATTACTGGCATATGAGTATATATCGTTAATTCCGGATGTATGTTACTGCGGGGAGATGACTTGCAATTTGAGTGATTCATACTTCTAAAATAATGGTACATATAAAAATTGTATAACCCTCAGAAGTATTCAAGGCTCTCAGTTGCCTTGATTTGTATATTTTATTGACGTCATAACCCCCCAGTACAACTTGTCGACTATGGGAAATCCTGCATGACATTTGACTGAAAAAAAATACCTATTCACTTACTCTTTTACCAAGAAATAACCCCGCTCCGTTGTATTAATTAAACCTAATGACATATCCTTTTTACAACTTTCATGAGACATTTAAGTACGCTATTTTTTTTGCTGCAAAAACAATGAAAACCCAGAATTGATCAGTATAGAGTTGCATGTATTCTTTTTCGTAGTTATGTAATTGTTAAAGTAATCGGATGTTGTGAGTATGCAACCTCTCCCTGTTTTGAACAAATGACAACATTAAGAATTTGCAACCTTCACAGTAAGATGAACCAGTCTAAACGATCCTGATCGCTGGACAAGTCTCATTTACCAGCTTAACTCTGTTGCTCGTCTTGCTTCACGTGCTCACAAGGGGCATCTACCCTAGGTTTTACCCCCCCAGGGTCTCGGTGAATGCACAGAGGATTCACTTGCATGTTCATACACATCATGGCATATCCACCGCAAGAATGTTTCCTCTGACCTGGTCGTCCAAGACTTTAGCAACTTTTCATCAAAGTCTTGTGGATTATGGATTGAATAGTCCCAGAGTCCCGAAGGTACATTGGAATTGTAGAACCTAAAATTGCACGACACTCTAAATCATGTGCTTATATATGTATTTTGATTCTAAATCCAAACTATAGACAACCAACAAGACTTTCCAATCATGCAAAATTTCCCCTCCTATAACAAATAAAGGAAAGCCGACTCAGATTTCCCACATGAGGGCGCACTTTCAATTTTCAAACAAATCTTGTTTTTTTTTTGCATATCACAATGGTTGTCCATTATGCAATCATTGTGTGAAATAACTTTAGCTCAAATCTAAGTCCTCATTAGAAAATCACGCTTTGTTAAAAAATTCCAGATCCACAGATTGTTTGTTATACATGGTATCCAATGGCACGTTTAATACTGTCAATGTTTTACTGCAGGAAACCAGAGAATCCCATCATTCTCAACTTTTTATTTAAGCATTTTATGTGACTACTTTAGTTCTATAGATTACTACACAAAACAAAAGATATTTTGGAAATCTGAGTCGGCCTTTAGAAGCACAATCACAATTGTTTAATAGCACAGAATTGTACAGAGTTCATTTTGAAGAACAATTTATTTCCCAACATGAGTTCATTCATGACTCGGACATAAGCTTGAATAAAAATCAGTTTTCCATCAACATAATGAATTTACTGATTGTATATTGAAGCATTTGTCCGGGCAAGTCGCTAATCACCAACTCATGAACATTGGACTGCCCTTTCCAACACTACCTGTTGTTTCAGAATGTGTTCCTATTAACTGACACAATATTTACCGGGCCAGGTGAACATAACTCCCATGAATTAAGTGTACACAAACTGTTTCAGTATATTAATTTATGATGAAGGATATTTTCAATTTATTTTTACCAAAAATATGGAAAATTTAATTGGAATAAAAGTGACATAATCACCTAAGAACTCATGGTCAATGTGCCTGGCCTCAGTAAATGCTCGTAACACGTATTGTTAAAATATTTGCACATTGGTCCATTGTTTTCTCATGCAGACCATCATGTGGCATTGCTGCATCAGTTACCATGTTCATCGCCTGTTTGGACAATCAAATAATACTGGATGTTTTACTTTGAATGCCAAATACACCATCACATGACAAGGTTGCCACAAACACAAAAAATCCAGGAAGCTTCCATGATCATATCTTATCGGGTAAGATGTAGCTTAATTTGAAATTAAAATGCGCTGATATGGGTTGTGCAGTAGCCAGACTGCATCAATTGGGCAATACCTCATTTGCCATACTTGGGATGTCTATATTGAAATGTCTACCCTAAAAGGAACCCACAAATCTAGATCTGGAACTGTGGACACACACCTAAAGTGATGATTTATTAATGTATTTTATTCCCACAAACAGCTTGCCGGTATTGATTAGACCCACTCAACATCCAAGTTAAAGCAGCCCCACTACAGCATTTTCACCAATGAGTTACCAAGAATATTCAAATGGTGTATTTGTTACTAATTTTTCTGAATCACTTCCGATATGTAGCTTACTGATACAAAAGTCTAATTGTTGGAACTTATGAATGCATGTACCAGTTACAGTAGCTGGACATTTACCAACTATTGTACACACTTATCCCTTATTTATGAGCTATATAATAAAATTCCACATTGTTAATTATCTCACATACTGTTAACTGTATAATTTGCAGAGTGTGACTGTATTGATAACATTTTTTACAGATGCTGCGAAGCACAGCTATGCCAGGCAAGAATTTCGTTGAATGTGTATCCTCTAGCCACCCAGACAGACCGCCCATGAATGTGTAACATGTTCAACACAGACCGAATCCATTCAACCCCCAGCCCCATTTCAAAAAAGTACTTTATTTCTAACTGCTACATTGGGACACTGAAGAATTAAGGTGGTTACACACAAAAGGTAAAATTCCAAGTTTATGTAAAATGCCAGGTACATGGAAAATTTCACCGCCATCTGTTTAAATTTCACCCGGTAATTATGTATATATGAAAGAATTTGTAGAATGAACTGAATGAAAGTGGCAGTAACATAAAAAATAACCAAGGGTTTTATTATACCCCCTCCCCGATTATGAGGTATTTAAAAGGGATAAGCAGCGATTGCTAATCCAAAACATAAAAAAAATGCATCAAAATTAATTTTTTTATTTTTGTTACTATTATGTTGTGGATTAGCAAAATCACTGCTTTTTGTTATTTTTGTTACTTACTACTACTGTAACGGGCATGGATATGTGAACATAACCCATGAGCTGTTGGCTTGAAATCCATGTAATTAAGCATGACTTTTTTCCCCGATTTCTGGGAATTCTATTCGGGCGTATCAAAATTCCCACTGGAGATTTAAAAAAGCCTTTCCCGGTGAATATCCCAGATTTAAGGGTGATATTGTGGACCATGATCAATACCATTTGATTCAAAACACAAAACATTATTGATCTGTGTTTATTCTGTACTGGTGTAAACCACAAGCAGTTGTGTAGGCTAGATTTTGAGATGCCATCGCTGTAGGTCTATTTGAGGGAGACGGTATGGACAAATTTTTCAAATACCTCTTTTTCACTGATTGGTGTGTGTCTGCCGTAAAGCGTTTATGCAAATTGACACAAGTATCCCTGATTTGTAAGTTTACAAAAATGCAGTTCCCAGGTTTTTATTCTCAAGTTGGCAGTATTGCTGGCTAATCCCTTAATTGTAATTCTAAAACAGCAGGAAATCAATACCATTTGCAGGTCAGAAACTTATACAGATTCTGAAACAATTTTGATTTCAGCAGCAATTCTTTTCAGTGGACAGACGTTTACATATGTATTAAGTTTTATTGCAGGGTTCCTCATAGTGACGCGCGGCATCTCCTACCCACCAATCGGCATCAAAATTAAAGCAAACAAAAGGACAGAGTGGCAAGTATGACTCCCCCCGTTCCAGATGGAGAGCAGATTGTGGTAATTCATTTTATGCTTTAACAAACTATTTTTCAGGCACAAAAAGTACCAAGTTTGAATAAAGTTTCAGCAAATTGCCTGTCATATTTGGCCAGATCTTTTCCATATAAGGAATGAATCAATAAAATATGCAAATTTTGCCTGCAATAGAGGAGAGAGTGGGGTCATCTTAATAGGTTTGATGAACCACTACCAAGCAAGAGCATGCAGTCCAGCATAACATTAAAATGGGTGCCATTCTAAGAAACACTTAGAGGAATGTTCTCAAAGGAACAAATGTCACCATAAAAATTTGGGTACAACCCACCAAGAAAGTCCAACATAATATGTTGAAACTCAAATTTCAAAACGTGATGGCTGAGGGACATACTAAAGCAATATTAGCACATTTTTTGAGAGCGCCACCCAATTTGCAAATTTGATATTTTGCACAGGTACTTGGTAATGTGTCTAGGGACTATACCTGCGACCGAGAATGCTAAAAAATGCGTATTTATCACAAAATAAAGCGATTTTGTAATTAGAAGGGATCCCAGATGGCGAACGTAATGTGAAAGAGCTGGAAAGGCTACGTTTATGTCCGTCCATGTGAAATAGTGCCACCTCGAGAAAATAACCTCAACTTGGTTGGCTGACTTTAAACAATAAATGGATGAGCGTAGACAAGTACATGGCGCTATGTCCCGGCTATTTCACATTGGAAGGCCATTTCCAGCAGCCCGTTGTATTATTATCGGGGATCCCCGATAATAATTATTCTAGCATCAAAATTCCTTCGTTGGGGAAACATAGACATTTTCGAGCTAACCCATTCACAGGTATAGTTACTAGCCAGTTACCAATGCATCGTGTCAAAATCTCCAATTTTGGAAAAATGGGGCGCTCTTCAAAAAAGTGCTAATAATTGCTTTAATGCCAGACTGTGGTTAGCAATGCCAAATAATACTCTAGAGTGTTGGAGAAAATATTTTTCTATTGTTTTTAAACCATTTCCAGAAACATGGATCAAGTGTTCTAACATCCAAGGTAGTAAATATGTATACTGTTGATAAACTCTCATAATCCTAGTCTTTATTAATTAATGAAGTGGTACTGGTATATGTAATCAATATAGTCTTTTGTAGTACTCCAGGTAGTAACACCTACCCCAGTACTTGACACATTCTTGGACAGCCACCAACATTCTAACCAGGTATTGGATACTTCCTTTTTCTCTGCAGACAGGAGGAAGAGTACATATGGCATATCATATATGGCCTATCAAAATTGATAATCAGAATAAGCAGCTTTAAGCCTTCAAATTTATTGTCGATACTGTTCTGCACCACCTCCCACATGCATTTGTCAAGATTTATTCCCTTTGCCGGAATTCTGAAAGATAGAAAAGAACATATCTGCTGATGATCTTGTTGGGAGCACGGTCGGGATTGATGCCTCAACATCAGTGGCTTTATGCTATTGTGACGTTAAGCATCATACATGTAGGGCCCTTAAGTTGTAGTGGTGCCGCTCGGGAAAAGGGGATTGCGAGGTATGGTCAGAAGATTATGGAAGAATGCATGCAAGAATGATTTCTGCACGGTGATTCGATTGTAATTATTAAAGTGATGTGATTAAGAATCGTCCTTTGTTTTAATGATTTTCATTCAATGAGTGAAGCCCCAAACTTCACATATGGTGATAGGATCCAAGCATTGTCGACGGCTCTACGAATTGTACGATGAAGATCTCGGTACCTCTTGACACAGTACATGTCATGGACAGGTAAACATGATGGTAACTTAACAATGTAAACATAATCTGAACAATGATAATGAAATGTAAACAAGGCAAATACTCCAATTGCAACAGAACTCATTGTCACAACCACAAGACTTGGCAGCTGCCATTACTGCGGCACAAGCTGAAGAGGCAGCGCAATACGCTGACAAAGCAGACAAAATAAGAGTCTGATATTTCTTCTCTTGTAGACAAGGTGGTGGAAAAACTGAGCATGTCTGATTCAAATCCGCGGTCTCCAAAATTCATAGTCAGCAGTCCAGGGTTACATGTCAAATCTGTCAAGGAGATGGACATACAGCGTTGCAGTGTCCAGACTTTGTGCCGTATCCATATAGTTCGCAATCATGGCAGAGTCATCAGTCAATTAAGCCCCCACAGGCGTGTGTTAATTATCCATAATGCTCTGCACGTCCCCGATATACAGTTCGCAACCACAGCAGTGTCATCAGTCAATTAGGCCCCCACAAGTGAGTGATAATTATCCGTCATACTAGTGCACGTCCCCGATACAGCTCTGAACTGCAGCAAAGTCAGTCAGGCCCCCACAAGCAAGTGACAATTACCCATCATATTCTGCATGTCAGCAGTATGGCGCAGTATGGCGCAGTACCACAGCAGAGTTATCAGTCAGGACCCTCCCCACACACAAGTAACAATTATCCACCATATTCTGCACCATCTGAAGGGTATCGTAGGCAACCAAGGAGTAGCACTCAATGCTATAAAATGTGGGAACTTTGGACACTTTCAGTATGAATGCTCCTTTATGGGGTCAATGGTGTCAATGAATGAATGTGTCAGTTCTGGTAGCTATGACATGGCCCTGATGTTAGTAATGAGCACTCACACAACCATCTCCCCAGGGTAACTACTGTAAAGTCCTCCTTTGCCAAGAATTATTTTCCATAGTAGTTGAGGGGTAAGCCTTTTTCCCACTGTTAGATACAGGGGCAGATGTTAGTGCAATAAACCCATGCATGCTTTCCCAACACAAACAACAGTAAGTGCCAAATAGCAACTGCTACAAATGAGTGTTCAGAAATTACAGGTATGAATGTTGTGCAGGCTGTTATTGGCAAACAAAATGTGGAGTGCAAGTTTTATATAGTACCTAATGTGCAACCTACATTGATATTGGGTTTGGATTTCTGTCAACAAAACAGGGCAACAATTAAAATTAGAGAAGATGGTGTGTATCTGTCTTTGGACCCTGTTAGGTCAGTGGTGGTGACAAATGACATGACGGTGCTCCCAAAAGTCAAGTAGTGGTTCTAGCACGTATTGCAAGTTCTCCATTACCAGATGAAGTTCTTAGTACCACCACAGGTTCTCTGTCACTGGCAATGTCAGGTCTTTTTCCTGCCAAGTCACTGTCTACAAACCAAAATATGAGGGTTCATTTTGGGTGTGCCAATTTTTCAGAATATCCTGTCACGGTACCAAAAGGCACCACTATTGGTAAATTCACATGTGTATCACCAGATGATATGCTATTTTATTGAGGTACAGCATTGAACTGGTCCAGGGTTCAATCAACAACAAAAAAACATAAGTGGGGATCTTTCCGTTTCATTCAATTCTGGCAGCTTACAACAGTTGAACAATGGTTTTACTTTGAGAGCCCATGGCCTTTTTCCCCCAAGTTACATTTGCAAGTCACTCCCCAAAATGAAATTACAAACCTAGATTTCTAAATTTTTACAGGAGACTTAAGCTGAATTTAATGAAAGAAAATAAATTGTCGCTTCTAAGATATTATCATCAAGTAAGTTCTGAATTAGGGGTTCATTCATAGTATTTTGGGTATGAACCCTCGTTTATGCCCGAGGGCTACGGCGGTCCGTTAAGTACGTATATCCTGTTTCTAAAATTGAAAAAAAGTTGACGTGAATTGAAACCAGCGTTTGAAAATTCTCAAGACTGGAATAATACTGAAAGGCATTGTAGGAAAAAGGGATGCGGCCCGTAGCGATTGCGTGTTCACTTTCCCGTGTTTGCGAGCACTGAAGTACCCGACAAAAACGTTCAATTTTCTCACTAGGTTCTATAGGTTCAGACCCAATTACGATACATATTCAAAACAAAACATAGTAACAGACCCTCTGATGCTAAAATCTCCACAGAACCCCTTCGTTTTCCGGAGATATTTGAGATTTAGTTTCATTTGCATGCATTCGCTATGACAGACTGATAACGTTAATCTCTCGCGCAGTACTAATTTAGATAACATCTTTCGCAGTCTATTGTCACGCCATAGTTTCCAGTTTTATTTGATGGTGTTATGAGGTTCCCTTGCCTAAGAAATGAGAAATTTGATCTTGTTCCGAGTCCATGGACTATAAAATAAGTCTTTTTGACTCTAATATATATCTTTGTGCGAGTTGACAGACGATCATGGCCTAAAACAGGCATTCGGTCGGAAAATGTCAATTACGTAATTTGTGTACAGATAATGGGAAATTCCCTTTGCGATACGTACATTGCGCTGGCGTTGTGTAACGAATCCTGTTGTGGGATCCAGATTCTGTACACTGTCTTCAGTGTTTTTTATATGTGTAAACATCCTTAGCTGTATGCTGGAGCTTGCGGACGCGTGGGATCTCAGTATTAAGCATTCAGGGTGATCAATGTTGTTCTTTGTTAGTATGTATATGTTTGTGTTTTTGGTATTTGAATAGTCAATTAGGAAAAAAAAAAAAATCGGATCTGGCTGATCGGTTAGAAACCCGTTTTTTTTTTTCGCAGGCGGGACTTTTGGGTTGTTAGGATTGGTCAAGTTCGGGCTTTGGAGTTTGAGATAATGTTTTATCATGATGCTTGATCAACAAAATCCTTGGCCACCAGGAATAGGTTGGACACCTCTCGTTGCTGATGATCTGAATGGACGTATATCTGATATTGGGTTTGATGACTGATCTTCTGATTTAGTTTAGTTATGCCTAGCGGCTCGCGTAGATTTTCGTTTGAGATAAGTTTTATGTTTATTATAGGTGGTGTAAAATAATCACCAGTCCTTTGCTGTAGTTTAGTTTAGTCGTGTGTAATAATAACACTGTAGATATGTGATCACAACCCGATATTCTGTTGTTGATCCATCTGTTCCGTGATGAAACTGCAAGTCTGGTAATCACAAGAGTGTCTGAAGTCGTTACCAGTCCATAAATGATGAGACCAAACAAGTTGTACGGAATTAAGGTGAAAAGATTGGACGGACTGAAACAACAACGGGAATCTGGAGCGTTTAAGAACTTTAAGAACTTATGTGTCGATCTATTGCAAGTGTGTAATTATTTGGACTGAGGTTGGGCTTCCGACCGATCTCATGTCAATTTGTTTGTTGTAAATATTATTTTAAACTGATCAATCTGTTAGTTTTTAGATTAGATTAAGATTTGAAAGTTAATTGAGATTGAGCCCGTTTACTAAGAAATCCGGTGGTTTGGGTGCTAATAAGATTTTGGCCAATGAGTTCAAAATATTGTTTGATTGTTTCTTGCGTGTTAAAAATACATTGATCCTTTTACAGACTAGTTTTTCTGCAAATCATTGATTTTGCAATTGTAATTTCGTTAGTCCAATTTTGCACCCAAATTATAATTTATGTAGATATTTTTGTTGTCGGAATCTATAGAGTTCATTTCTATTCATTATTAAAACTGGGACTTAAGATATTTGTGTAGGCCTGGTAATTTTTCTCCAGTTGGTTTTTTTAACAAACGTTGAGATAGCCGTTGAGTTTTGGTAGATGAAAGTTTCGGTTGACTTTCTATGATTGAATTTTAAATTATATCTGAGCATGTTATTTTTGCAATTTACCAATTGAATATTTCTATATTTGTTCGTCTCCAATCTGGGAAAAGTAGGCCTTCTTTATAATTCCCATGCAGTTGTTACAAGGTATTTGATTCACGTACTCAAAGCACTGGAAAGATTTTCTAAAATATTCCAAGTGACGGGCAGAATCTTATTTCGCGACCATTAATCACAGTAAGACCATTTTTATTAATGTAAGTTTATTAATGGGCTGTGTGTAAGATAATGCCAGATTGTGATGCCCCGATAAAACCATGACTTAGTTAACTTATTGAAGTTAATTTGTCTTATTATTTAATCCGGATGGTTTAACTTTTGGGGGGATTGAAGTTGTTAGGGTTTCACACGAAACACGAGTTTACATGTTAAATTTGGTTGTCTTAATCAAACCAGTGTTTGAGTGATTTTTGATTCAGAATTATTTTTTAGAATTGTTCGTCTGAGTTTAAGGGAAATTTAATTGTTTCACATAAGATTGTTCTGTTTCTGCTGGCTTCCACCCCTGTGTAGGAAGATCAGAAAACAGTAAATCTTTGATCTCGAACATGGGATTTACCCATGATTCTTTGCTGATCTCCTGCACTGGTTTGTCGTAAATTTATTGGAAACTTAATTAAAAATTCCAGACGTTTTTTATTTATTTTGAAGAATTACGTTGCGTGTTGAGTTTCATTGATGAAATGAATGTTAACGTTTATGATTGCATCAGTTACACTCACCACGCGTATAGTTGAATGTGTAATTATTAAATATATTTTGTTACTCAGAAAGAGGGAAAATGTTGAGATTTTGTTTGGCAAGTTCAGTGTCATTTTTGTAGTCATGTGATTTATTAGGAGACAGGAAGAACGTCGCATAGTTCTTAAGAGCTCCCCCTCCTTTTCTCTCCAACCGCCATTGAGTTATTTTTAATTGTGCCTTCTGTTCTGGCATAACGTACCATGGTACGTGCATATGACACAGACTACACCACTTTCCAGACCCGCAGTACAGGGGTCTCTATTAAAACCAACGTCATACCAAAAATACTATGAATGCACCCTGTTCTTTTTGCTAACTATTATTTACAAAATATTAAATCATTAAATATCAAAATCGGCGGTTGGACAAACAGAAGGAGTTAACTCAGCACTGAAAAGGAAAACATTTCAAAAGAATTTCCTTTAATTCTGCTGTTCTGCATAATAAAATTGTTCGTTGTGTATAATAAGTTTGGTTACAGTTTACCATTTGAGCTTTGAGAGATCAACCATTTTGAGGAATAGATTTGCTTAGTAGGAAAGAAAAATATAAAACTCCATTTATCAAAAAGGCAGTATTACGCAGAATTATAAGATATTCTTTAGTATTTCTTTCAGTTGCTGAGTACGTCCTTCGGTTTATCAACCCTTGAAAATTCAGTCTTTAATGCATAATTTTTTATCACTGGTTCGGCCTTCGTCACGGCAGCCATGAATAAGGTTGTTTATACATGGTCATGTGAAAACGTTATTGACCAATCGTGTACGCCATTACATAAGAGGTATATACATGACCCACAATAAGTAATAACACCCTCCGTGCCACAGTCTACAGTTGGGACAAAAAGTATCTCGGCTTGTTTTCGAAACTCCATTTTCTCCTTATCGATCAGTATTGTGCACAAAGTCTGACAATTTTTAAGGTTTTGGAAATATACATTTTGTTGTTAAGGACTGATTACCTACACATGTGAGGTGTTTAAAAGAAAGGAAAGAGCGTTTATAAATCGCCGAGATAGAATGCCGAACAGGCGCAAAACCCCCAAACCAAAAGTTGCATATCTATTTGATTCATATTTTACCAAAAATTTGCGACGTAAATATTTTTAATGAACATTTGACGCCACAGTAATATTCCCGACTAGCCCTCAAATAGTATGTAGGTAAACATCCCACGTTGCCATTTTCCAGTAGATTAACATTGTTTTCTCATTCAGATAGCTTTGTAGAGGATTTAACCGCCCCAAACACTGGATTCCCATCATGCAGTGTGTCACAATATGGCGTCTTACAAGATTCATAGTGGTAATGTTGATGTTGTAATAATAATCACAAGTATTATAAAAGCATCTTCAGTTGTCCGTCATCTTAAATCATTCAGTGATTCTAGCCCATGAAGTTCAAGCATATAATCGCTTGTTCCAATTCAACAGTCGCAATCGGCCGACCTGTGAAACACCAATTGCCGGACTACATGGGCACATTACGCACTTTGGCGAAGGATTGTGAGTATGCAGATAAGCTTGATGAAATGCTACGGACAGACTTGTGTGCGGCATCAACAATGAGCGAGTGCAGGAGTCCCTACTCACATTCTGCGGACAAGTGGACCTCAAGAATTTGCACTTGGAAATGCCCCAAAGCATGCATTAGCAGAAGAGCAAGCGAGGATGATCTCATTCACTTCCCAAATACCAATTGTTTTACAAGTACAACAGAACCGGTGTTCATTGCGCTCCGTAACAGAGATCTCCAAAAGACGCAGGTCTGGTAGGTTCAAACAGTAACGAAATCAAGGTTAGGGGGGGGGGAACACTTGATGATTTACTGCAGCGATGCCTTGACGGCTATACCCAAAAACTCGAATAATTCATATCAATGCATGTTCTGCGGTGTTCCTAAAGAAACTTATGTGGGAGCCCAGACCCGAGGAATAGGGTGGCAAGTGCTTACCAATTCCTTGCAAGATGCATGACAAGCATAATAACAGGTCTTCACAAAATTGGCTGCAGCGGATTATTACATTAAAAAAGTCGCAAAAAAAAACAAAAACCTGGAAAACGAAGAGAGAAGGAAAGAAGGAAAGCGGCTCAGACGTCAAAAGATTAGGGATATGAAGAATAAGTCATGAAGAAAACTGAAGGAGGAACTGTGTCATGACGACCCAGGCATGGGGGATTAATCAAACATACAAGTATGTTTCTAGTACTTTAAGATATTTTAACAACATTCTTTTATCTTTTTAACCAAAAGAAAATCAAGTTGAAGAATGTTTTAAAAGTGTATTTCTCCATTTCACATTTTCATTAATTCTTGGTTGTTTTAAAAGAAAAAAGTGGAAGAGAAAAAAGTGGAAGAGAACATATATACCCCCTATGGGTATACCAACTGAAACTAGCTGGAATATGTCATTACAGAAGACAATTTCATTAGAGTTAACAATATTATAACTCCAAACAGTCCAAATTCTCAATCATCAACAAGAAAACATGACATGGCCAAGAAAAATGCCAAAGGTTTGTACTATAGCATTACCATACCAATAATAAGCAATTATTGTTGCTAAATCAAGAGCTCTCATAGTCAGTTATTATGGAGAGGTCCCCAAAAGACCTCATCAACATCTATAAACGATTTTATTAAGGAGCCGTCCGTTGTATCTGGCAACACTTAGGTTATCGGGTGTCGTGTGATCCTCCTCGGCCAATCAGGTTTGTGCCTTTGCGTTTTGTCATTGCGTGGTGCTTGTTGTGGATTTTCATGGTTTGTGTCATGCGTCTTGGCCTCGGCAATCTGATCGGTCATATTTCGCAAAGATCTTAAAAGCAATCAATCATATGTTTCACCAAAGATTCCGCCGTACGTGGCAAAATAAAATCCATGGGGCAGGAATACCCGGAAAATAAGCGTAAAGCTGCAAGAAACAACAAGTGGGAAGCCATGAGAAATAATTGCAGTAAAAGTACTGGTAGATCAAGTGAGGCTTCGTGTTTACATCACCAAACATCATCCAATGGCCGTCAAGCAAGAGCTCAGGCCAGGACGTCAGGAATCTGACTTCTCTACATTCCCAGGCTTCATCTACTGGAGTTTCAACTGCAAATTAAATCTCAAGTTCAATATCTCGCAGCCAACATAATCAGGGTAGTAGCAGAGGTTCCCAATCGAGTTCTGTATGAGTTTGGACGGAATTTGTCCATCGTCGGAATCAAAATTGTAAATACTGGGTCAGGCCAAATTACAAGTGTGTGGCGTTACGTTATTTAAAGCTAGAGTTCAGTGTCATGGATCCTCTATAGCCGCGGCTCAGGGGAGGGTTGTCTGCCACAGGAAAGGTTTCTAGCGCAAACCCCGGCGGATCATCGTTTCTACAGTGGTGTTCAGAATTCTCTTCCATCAACAAGCGTGGTTAGTTGTCCTACAGTAAAACCCATCTTCAGGCGCTCGATTTTTGTAACTTTGCCATTGTTTATATCAAGCCCATATGCCACTGATGACAGTCCCTACAAAAGCGAATGCCTATTTACAATGTTCACAAGCCATTCGCTTAGACCTCGAGTTCTAAGGTTGGTGTCTGAATGCTATAGATACCAATTCCTTGGCATTCGAATGCTAGAGTTACCCCTCCAGCAAAATTCCGGGAATGGCTAAGAAACATACTAGCTCTCAATATCCAGTTTCTCACCATTCAAGATGAAATGCATTGTATTAGCAATTTTTTATAAGTTATAGGCATTCGGCTGAAATAGGCATTCGCCTGACGAATGCCTATAACTTAGTCAAATTTCACCTAAATTTTGTAGGGCAATCGCATCAGGGCATTGTGCTTGAAAAATAAGCATTCGTTCATCGAAATGCTTATAAACTAGTCAAAAGTGCAGCCCATGCATACGCCAATATGGCATTATGCTTAATTACAAGACGACTGCTTATAACTTAGTCAATTTCAGCCCATGCATACGCCAATATGGCATTATGCTTAATTACAAGTGCAAGTGATGTAAAAAACATTGGTATTTTGGGTTTTGCTACGTTTTTATTATGAAAAAGAAAAAAAATAATATCCACTTTAAAGAGTGGGCCTGTATATCATACATGTACAGAGTGGTCAAAAACGTTTTTTCTAAAATAGGTCAAATGGAATACAAACTGTTCCCTATCTCATTAGGAGTGGCTATACGGAGGGCAAACTTACTTTTTTGGTTTTCATTAGGGCTGGGGTTTCTTTGTATTCTATTAAACCATCCAACATGAAATGACAAAATTTTTTACTCTGGTCCAAGAAAAAAGTGCAAGCGCCCTCGTGTTCATGCCTTTAAATTTTGTGGGGGAGTGGATTTGATGCAGAAAAATCATCGTATTAGTCTTTTCACAGGTATTTGTAATTCTTTTGATGGTTCTCTCTTATGAAATTTTACCAGCTCAAGAAATTTGAGTACTTTATACATGTAGTTGGTCTGCAGTGCTTCATTTCAAACTTTCATTTGGAATGTTCCATTTCAATTGTTACACAAAGAAAGGGCATTGACCCCTGTACATTCTGAATAGAAGCATGTGAGGAACATTCAAACGAGTGCTACAGGCAAACTAAATGAGATGAGATATGATCAAATTTCTTGAGCAGGTAAGTTTGTGACCATCTTTGTAGCTGCAAAACTACAAAAAAAAAGAAAGAAAAAGTGTGGTGAAGAATTGTAAAAAAGACGCCCATCACACTTAAATTCTGACCCTAAAACGTCAATTTTAAGAAAAACGCATTTCATTGTTTTTCTCTTCTCTAATTTTACATGCAAACTTTCAAAATCAAGCTATCTTGAGCTCATTTACCATAAAAGTAAAATCAAAGTGATTTAGTCAAAAGACTGTGAAAGAGCAAATAGAGGGATTCTGCTCAAATCACTCCCACCACAAAATTAAAGGGACATCACCAAGAGGGCACTGCACACTTTTTTTCCTGGACCCAAGGCCAAATTTTGTCATTTCACGTTGAGTAGGCATAATCGAATACAAAAGGAAACCAGACCTAATTGAAAAAGCAAAAAAAATACCCAGTTATAGGCCCACTCCTAATCTCAAACATAGGGATACCTTTATACAACATCAATTCAAATCATTTTCTGGCTTGTTGCTATGCTTTGGTGTCTACAAATATTATGTAAATGAGGTGAACTTTTTTCTTTGTTGAATGAAAAATTGGGACATTGCATTGTCTAAAACTTAAAAAGCGGTGGGGTGACCGTTTCGGGTCAAATTCAGCTTGAGGCGGCTTTTCAAGATTTGTTCCCAAGTTTTTTCCGTTTTGCTGTGTAATAAGATGTCACAAGTTTGGACCACCAGTTAAAGACTTTGAGCATTTTATCAACAAGTAGTTTTATAAAAAGTCCGTCTCGTTTGAAACATTCCTTATAATTGCAGTCTATTCAAATACAGAGGGGTCAACACACTTTCCTTGTGTACATTATTGGACAAATTCCAATGGTGGCATCCAAATGAAACGTTCTAATGAGGGTTGCAGTCAATTTTTAAAGGGGGATGCCCCGATTAAGGGATATGAAAGTTTTCATTTGATTAGATTTGGCCTTCACCCAAAAAACCCCACCTGTAAAGGATTAGCGCCGATATTTCAATGCGGTTTTCAATGTGAGAGCAGAACACGTGATTTCGTAAGCCCCATAGAGGACTGTGTAAAATTAATATGGCGACCAAAATGGGGTAACCATTTTGCTCATAACTTTCCAACCGAACATCCTTTGGCCCCTAAGATTTCACAGGGTAAATGAGAAAAATAGTAGCTTTCTTCTGATTACTAAAATGTGACACTTCCGGGTAAAAATCTGGGCTTCTGGGACGAGGCTATTAGGGGAAGGGGCCATGAACCTTAAAGAAAACGCAAAGCCAATTTTCATGCCAATTTTCAACAATCACGGTATTTAGTTAGGCATCAAAAATCATAGAAATGGTGGTAAAAAGATATTAAAATTACAATTGCTGCATTTTTGCTTTGGACATTGCATGTTGTTTGAACCACGGGACAGGGACTGGAAAACCCGCTGGATCCAATCAAGCGCACTGCAACTAAGGTTGCCACCGCACCAGCTTACATTGTAGCCTCCCGCTTCAGGTCCACACCTACCGAACACAAAGCCGAGGTTATGTTGATTCCACACATCTGGGAACTAGATAGACTTTGTGCTTTATGATCTTTTTCTTGACTTTGGTTGCTTTACTGTGGTGGGGTCTTAAATGTTTAGAGGTAACATCAGGAAAATTATTTTAATTTGCTTCTTTCCAGTCAGGGAAAGTAAAGGAATTAAGAAAGAGCCTAAATTAGGGAACGTCACAGAATTATGATTGGTTGAACATCCTGCGTTGTCCACAAAAAAATGGGTGGTAATTAGGGTTTTTTCAGGTCGGGCACAATATGTGCGAACACAATTAGGTATAAAAAGAGCCAAAAATTTGAAAAGAGGGGTGTGAAATTCCCATAATTATCAGGGAATTTTGTTTTCTTGAAAATGCCAACAAAGTACATTGTTTTATTGGCTTAATAAAAACAAATTGTTAAAAGATAGCTAGACCTTGATTTATTACTTCACAGAAACAGCTAATTACAGATCCAAAGTCCAAATAGATTGACTGGGGGTGATGGGTGAGCTGGCGTTTTGTAGCGGCCAGTTAGAGGAGCAGGGCATCCGAAAAAAAAAACGGAAAAGGAGGCAGCTGGCTTCATTCCTGAACGGTTTGTAATAGACCTTGTTTTTTACCCCGGAGACACTTGCCAAATCTAATGGGTTGGGTTTGCGCAAAGCAAACGGACCGCAAGCCGAAAACCATTAGACAAGACTGCCGTGGAAGCAATAGAGGGTAAGCCCCTAAATACAGCGTATCATTTTATTGCTTTGGCTATGTTCCATGCATGGAGCTCCATAAAGAATATCCATTGGCATATGTGGCCAAATGTTGCACACAGCATCCTGTAAACTCCTGTGCCATAATTGAAACAATCAGGAAGATAAAATTTCCAAATTTAGATTATGTTTTGAGGATACTCAGGGACTTACAACAGAAACTACATTGGGACACCATAAATCTTTCAGTTAGAAAGTTCTGAAACTAGTTGCTTTCACGTCCCAAGGGGCTGTTTTGTCCCCACCACTAAACCATAGTTTCGAAAGGGGACTTTAAAACAGGCAAGGGATGGATGTCTGAATGGGTGTGACAAAATGTTAAACCCTGTAACACAAATGGTCACTCTATTTCATACTTTCATTTGGATTTTTTTCATGGGACTTTTAACAGAATCAGCACTGTGTAGGGCACCACATATGGACCCCACTAGATTGGGGTCAAAGGTCATTACCAACTTACATTAATTGGTCATTGTCCACATCTTCATGGATTTTTCATAGACTTACCACCATAATCCTGAATGAGTTGGGGGCACACATTATTGTGAAGCCACACAAGATTGGGGGCAAATGTCATTTGAGGGGTCATTACCAATATGACACAATTCTGGATCACTTGCGAATCATTTAATTATGCATTTGCTGATGTCCAACAGTGGACACATCAACTAATTTATGTTCAGGTTTTGATGTTGTGATTGTCGTAATCTTTTGTGGCTTTTGTATTTACTAATTTTCTAATACCCTCTTTGATTATTTCCACCAGAGTAACCCAGGCTTAAAAAACGAATCCGCTACAACTGGAAAAGTCTTGATAGAGCCCAGTTCATTCAAAATTCACTTACAAAGTCACTAATGCTCGTCGTTAACCCTTCAGAGAACAAAGGCAAGCCATTTGAGGGAATTAGGGTTTTGTGTGTTTTTTATAATAGTTGCCGAATGTTGTTCTTTACAAATTTCTCTAAATTAGGTGGTGTGGGTGAATTATTATTTTAAATGTATCATAATATTGTAAATGTGTTTTTTTTAAATAAAAAAGCAATATTCCGTACAATAAATTGATTTGAGGAAGTTTTGAGTGATTTCTAAAACATTTCTGTAAATTAAAAAAAACCCAATTTGTAAATAAAATAAAAACATTCTCCTATTGAATGTAACAAGCTGAGACTGAGTAGTCAAACCAAGCTAAGTTACTTTTAAAAAAATGACAGAGTCAGTGTTCGATTTAGAATGTGCATGGCATGCACATATGCATGTAGATTTTGTCTGTGAATGTAACGCCTTTCCACGTTGCCTTGCACCGTTGCATTTGAGATTTTTGCAAGTTTAGTAAAGTTTATATTGCTCAAACCACTCAATTGACCACAAAATCCACCTTATAAAAACCTCATAAAAAAATTCAATCTAATGGAAAGCACCACCATGAACACGGAGAGTAAAGCTTACTGAGGACATGAGGGACCACGCTGATGAATGCAATAATGATGTTTGATTGTGAATGCCAACCCAGCTGAAGTGAAGCATTCTCGAAAAGAATTATCTAGAAAAAGTGCTGCAAACCTTAAAAAAAAATGGTTATTTCAGTAGGTCGGGCGAGTAGTTGTCGACAATCCACTGACTGCGTAAGGTATGTGTGCATCAAAAAAAAGTAATAGTGTATCTGTGAGTGCATGTAACACTTGTAATGTACAAGTGCATTGGAATCCTGATGTATTTTGTATGGTTCGCCAAATTTAACTCTTGCAACATGATCAAATATAATTGTACAGCATGTGTCAGAAGTTACGTTGAAAGCGATTCCACACAGTCACATGACATGGTATGCGTTCCAGTACACGATATAGGTCGATGGCACGGAGAGCCTGACAGGTGCGTGGCATGCGAAGGGGGATAGGAGGGCTGGTGGTGGAGAGCTGATGGGATGGAGGGGAGAGAAAAATACTAACACTATTCGATACCTTTTTTTTACCATATCCCCCATTTGTCCACTTGCTGCCTCTTTCCTCTTTTTTAGCCCCCTACCCCCTACCCTTGTCCCTTCTAATTTCCCTTTCGTATTCTTTCTTTTCTAATATTGAGGTTGCAGATAGGTGGCTCATTCATTTCAATATTGTGTTTTAGAAAAGTTATACTGATCATAAGTATTAAAGGCGCTGGTTTCCGATCGTGTTTGGACCCCCTGATTTACCCGGAAAGTAGTATCAATTTTGATTCAGATGAAAGGCCGTATTTTTTCTATTGTCGTCCCTGCAAATTCAGCTTTCAAATCCATTTCTTTCTCAAGATTACAGACAAACGAGTGCATCAATGATGCAGTAACCATCAATTGGGATGGTTAAGGGAATGTAGTGGTGGGGGTTAGAGGTCATGTAGGGTCATTACAGGTCAATTGAAATAGCCCTGGGTCTTGGCCAGTGGTTATCTTGAGCAAGGTTTGTGGCTATAATACACCTTACACTTGGAAGAATGTTTTGATAGGTTGGGGTTCAAGGTCAAGTAAGGTCATTGGAGGTCCAAAAGGCATATGGGCACATAAGAGGATTAGTGAATACCATAGAGTTCTGGACCGGTGGTTTCTTATAATATATTTTACTAAGCTGGTCCTTGGATTTGGGTTCACCTTGTGTTTTGCAATCACCTGGATTGAATGACCCTCGGGTTTTTTTTTTTTCGGTTCATTTGAACCTTGGAAACGAACCCCTGAGGTCTTGACATGAGCTTTAAATTGTTGTTCATCAACAATCGCCCCACCCACCAAGTTTTTCTGGATATAAAGTTACCCTATTTTTTGACCTCCCTTTGACCTTGAATGGACCCTTGATGACCTTGTTGTTACCTTTAAGATTTTTGGCATATCAAGCAATCAACCCCACCCTCAACGTTCATGTCAGACCTAAACACCAATGGTAACCCATTTTGACCTTGAATTCGCCCCTCCTAATTTCCCACAGCGAGCCTAAAACCGCTAGATGAGTATACTGGAATGTTTTTTGACCTAATTAGCCCCCGGGCTTGCTTCATATCCATACTCGAAGGCAGGGGTATGAAGCACGGCCAGCCAAAGTCCCAAAAATGGCCCTACATGACTTTTGACCCCAAAATAACCCCTCTAAAACGTGAACCACAAAAAAGTGGTGGTACGGCGAACTCTACCAAACATACAAAACTCATATCAATAAGTCAAAAAGCACGGCCAAGTTACCGATAATGACCCCCTGGATGACCTTTGAATCCAAAAAATTGCCCCCTCGAAAACGTGACCACAAAAACTCGTACGGCAAAACTCTACCACCCACACCAAAAAAAACTCATATCCCATATGTAAAAGCACGCCAAGCTACCCAAAAAACGATCCCTGAATGACCCTGTGCCCCAAAATTGACCCCTCCGAAAACGTGACCACAAAAACCGTACGGCAAAAAAACTACCACCATACCAAACTTTTATCCATATATCAAAAGCACGGCCAAGTACCTGATAACGGCCCCTGGATGACATTTGACCCCAAACTGACCCCTCGAAAAGGTGACCACAAAAACTCGTACGGGGAAATTTACACACCATACCAAAACTCATATCATACGTCAAAGCATGGCCAAGGAACCTGATAAACGGACCCAGGATGACTTTGACCCCAAAATGACCCTCAAAAACATGACCACAAAACTCGTTATACGGCGAAACTTCTACCACCATGACTACTAAAACTCATATCCATAGGCAAAGCAAGCCAAGGTATCCAATAACGACCCCTGAATGACCTTTGCAGAGCTGGCAAAACATGAGATTTTGGAATCAGGGAGATTTGGATCTGGAATCAGCGAGATTGATTAGAATCGGGAGGATTTTTTTTTAAATTAGTGAAGCATTAAGTTGTCATGTTATGTCCCTCAAGAGGGATAAGCCACTGGACTGTCTAAGATCAATTGGAAAGCTTCCACATCCATTTGGAAAACTGTAACAGGAACTTAGTCCATTGGGATTTTTTTTTTAAAGAATGGGGGACATGAACGGTTGAAGTAAACGGTTAACTTGAAAAGGTTCGTAAGTTGAAAACGAGCCACCCGACATCGTTATGAACTGCATCCTGAGATAGAGCTCGTTAAAATTAAAGCTTCCCAAAAAAAATTGACATGGCTCCGACCGTTTGACAGCCCCCCATTTAGGGAACTGCAGTGGAACAAAGTCCACAACCAGGCATTAAAATAATTATAACCTTAACACTTTTGCAGTAAATAGCAATGTGTGTTGGAAGCATATTCAAAAAGGCAAACAGCAAATCACAACAGGTTTATTATCTTGTAGGCATATCCCTTTGCACCAGTGGAGTTAATTTGGTTAACACTTTTCAGACACAGGCATAGCCTTATAGCAGTTAATGGTTAAAATGAAAATATGCTGTTTTGGTCCATCCGAGTAAACAGCGGGAGAGAAAAAAAAGATGTGTTCAGAAAACCATTTGACAGAACTGTAGACTTTACTTGTTCTTTAATCACTTTGTAAAGACGATTATCTTTGTCTAACAATGTGGTACATATTTTCTTAATTTGTTATACGTTTTGATTTAAACAAACGCCATCATTTTCCAGACCCTGAATGACCTTTGGACCACCAAATGACCACTCCCAAATCATGACCACAAACCTCGTACGTGGAAGGCTCTACCACCACACCAAAAATTCATATATCAGTATGTTAAAGGGATGGGCGAAGGGCATAGCCTGACAAGACCACAAAGTGATTTTTTAGTAATATAGATTTGCCCATATGGGGTCAAAGGTCACATATAGAATGGTTTGTGGCAGCCATATGATGACACACACACGGAGAACAATTAATGGACCTCAAAGATTTTTATTGTTAATAGGTGGGGAATTCACTTCAGAAGGGCGAAAAAATTCCAAAATCTACACCTTTTGCTTTTTGGTTTGACGACAATCGGAGCTTCAGTTCAAAAGTTATGATCGAAATGTAACTTTGCAAACTGGAAATCTATTATATATTTTCTTATGTATGTTATGTTTTTTGTATTAAAAACTCATCTCAAGTAAAATAAGCTTTGGATTTCTAATTTCTGACAGTGTATTTGTGAAAAAATTGAAGCCACTTATTATTCTAAGTGATAATAAAAGTAAAATAGCATTACAAAATATTCTAAAACACTGGTGGAATAAAAATTATTGTTTGGGCAGTAACCCGAGCCGACTATAAAAAAATATTCTTGCAAACCGCCCCATTGTCCCATCCCACAATTTAAAAAAAAAAATGTTTTACCAACACAAAGCTGAAAAAATAAACAAAACAAGACCAAAGCAAAACGAAAACAAGTACAATAAAAAAGATTCTTTGCTATGTAATTGAAAAAAAAACTTTTTAAATAGTAGGCATCTTGTATTCAGTTAGAGTAAAACATTGAGAAGACCTAAAAAAAAAAAAAATCGGGAACTTGACCCTCATATTTTCTCCTTACGCCAAACAAACTTTTTATGCCTTAGTGTTTTCGAGATTAAATTGCTGATATCTCAAAAGTGAATTTTAACGTGTCATCCTGGTAGCAAGGATTTCTTAAAAAACGCGTTGATCTCAGGAGAAAAATGGGATAACTTTATGGGGAATAGGCATGAAAACTAGAATCATGCCAATCGCCCCTATGGGAATTGGGTTTAAGGGAGATTCTTTGGTGCACAGTTGGCAATTTTTTTTTTCCTTTTCGACCCAAGTGACCCCCTGAAAACCAAGTTCCATAGGGCTAGTGGGACCATTATTCTAGTTCAAGGCATAGTCCAATAAGTATGTTTTAATTGCCTTTTAATCCCATCTCTTTAAGATAAAATCGGTTGAGAATCCTTGCTACAGGAGGACAATCTTTAAAATTCTAGTTCGAGATTCTAGCATTGTATAGAAACAGTTTGTTTCAAGTTTAGTATATTTTAAAATGCTATTTTACTTTTTACGATGGTTAGAAAAATCTAAGGGCTTGAATGTTTCACCAACTACCTGTGGCAAGTAGAGATCAACAGCTGATTTACTTTCTGCAAGGTTTTTAGTGGAAAAAAAAATTAAAATATCGGCAGGCGTGAGAAAACAATAAAATGCATTAGAAATATCATAAGAGATTTCCAAAGTTACATTTCGACCATAACTGTAGAACAGAAGCGCCGAGTTGTTGTCAAACAAAAAGCAATAGAAAGGTATTTGTAGTATTATTGTACTCTAAGTTCACGATGTTAGTTTTATTGTAGCCTTTTTTCTGAAGGGTAATTCAATTTAATGCAATTGACAAATGTTTTCTTTCAATGTAATTGTGTCTTACATAGTGTTAAAATCACATCTTGTACCCATCTGGGCACAAAACAGTGCTATTGGTGGCAAAGCTTAAAATACAATGACCTCAGGATGCCATAATGATGTATAACTCTTGTGCATTAGGTGATGACAAGAAGGTGGCCAAAGCCATAGCTGTAGTTATAGTTATTAAGACAGAAATAGGTATTGTTACCCATCTTAGACATTCTTAAATTTTATGGTTAACATATTATATTGTGGACCTCCTGAAATCGAGTGTCACATTTGAAATCCTGGTCATGTATTATTTAGTAGTAACATGAAGATAGAATTAATTTTAAACCCAAATGTGCACCGAACATTATCCATAAATAATTCCCCAATCAGGGTTGGATTCATTAGTTATGATGGATTTGAATCCTAAAACACATTGTAATTCTATCCTATCATGGGGACTCAACCTGTTGTTTCAGCTCTTGCCTAAATTACAAGTACACATGAAAAGAGCCAAGGAAAGCCTTCCTGGCTAAAAATCTTTGGTTTCCTGAGTGAACAATACCAAGTAATAATATTCATCAGTTGTTTCACATGAAGGATGGAGTGAAGAATCCTGCCTCTTTCCTCAGGGGGGTGATCTGGCTCTATCCTGCCCCTCTTTCCTGTGCAAGCAGTCCTAAACCCAATGAAAGAAGGGTTAGGATTTACAATGAGTATAGTGATTTAGGTTTAATGAACAGTTATTTCTTGGTTATTTTAGTAGGACACATACTAAAGTGTTTATATGCAGGGACTCAAAGTCTCAATCATATCTGTTGTTTTTGTATGGGCTACAAATTTGTGTTATGTAAACTCGTTACCTGAATGATTGAGGCTTTGGCTCTCTCAATATGTAGATCAAAGATACTTGTGATTGAACTCCGTTTTATGATACATTGAACGATAATCTTATCGCTTAGGCAGTTATATGTAGTAAAACCATGTAGTTGAAATACGTCCAGTGCGTGGTGGAGGAGGTAATGCTGGAAGGTCATCCACAAGTGTGGCATTTGAAGGTTTTTTCACCCTCTTACACCCCCCGAACAGTGGATCATTAAAACATCATTGTTCCTTTGCTAAGAAGGAGACCTTCAGCTGCCTGAATCTACAGAGGACTATGACCTGATGTCAGTGGGCAGCAAAAGTCTACAAACAAAATTCACTGTTAACAAGGAATACGAGAGCATGTTGATCCTATCCTAAGATCCAACCGACGCTGGTTTCGCACCAGGTAGAAGCTGTGCACACCAGGTTCACATCCTAAGGGGACATCATGGAGGCTTTTCAGACGTTAGCAACCTCCCCTACTCACATCACCCTTCAGCATTTTAAGAAAGCTTTGCCTCGATCAAACAGGAAGGTCATGTTTCTCGGTTATTCCGGCAATATAGTACTCCAGACAGGTGTAAAAGCCATAGGCGTTCTTTACAGCAATTCCAAAAGCTGTGTTGTATGGTAGATGGAAAATATATCGGAGCCTTCCTCGTTTCAACAGGGGTACTGCAGGGAGATGTATTAGCTCCCTTTATGTTATTGTTGCTGATAGGACTACGTGCGGCAAAAGGCAAACTAAAAGATACGAGTGTCCGGATGATGAACACATCCACGTCAGTCCAGGAGGTATCCAGCCAACGTCTTAAACGACCTAGATTTAGCTGACGATATCGCCCTACTGGAGTCTTCACTCCCTAGAGCTCAGGGCCCACAGTTATCAAGAACAGAAGCTGCAGCCTGAGAATTGGGGCCCTTATCATCAGTGTGCCAAAGACAGAGTACGGAAAACCAAACTGTAACCCACTCCACTGCTTAAAGTTATTGGCGATGTGCATTAAACCATGTCTCCCGACTTCAATATCTTGGGTTGTAGATGGCTTCCGTTCTTAAGACTCTTTAACAGACGAAAGCCCTTGCCTCGGCAGCATTTTGGAAGTTGGAGCGCAGATGGAGAAGTCAAAGTTATACCAATCAAAAATGGAACGAGTTGCCTCTGTAACCCAACATGCGTGACAGTATTTTTTGTATGGCTGCGAAACTGGGTGCTGAAAACAATTGGAAAATTTAAGGTCCATCTTCGCAACAACATTTTGCTACAGAATCATGCTGACGTCAAGCGCATTGATCGTTGTCCCAAATGACAAAATCTATGGCTTGCGTTACAGGTAACGGAGCCTCTGATCAACCGAGTAAGACTGGAGAGACAGCCTTATTTTCTTGGTAATATTCTAAGGATGCCAGAGGGGGCGCCTATCGGTATAGTGACTTTTCTACACACATCAACACATGGCAAGAGGAAGCCAGGACGACAGAGAACATAATATCTCTCCTTACATCCAACAGCTCTTGGGGAGGACACAAACAAAAGTTGAAAACCAAAGGCTATTTCCAACTTGGGGCCCAAAACAGAATGAATGGAGGAAACTGCGATCGCCTGCGGCGCAGTCGTGATGATGATGTGATGCAAATACCTGCAATGTTACTGGAACCTGGTCAACCCCAATTGTGTGGATGAATAAAAATGCAGTGCAGAATGTGAGAAAAGGACAACAACTGATATTTCTACTTTTGCAGTTTTTGTGTTGGCACGTTGGCACTTAACCGTATAAAACTTTCGGTCTTGCAATATTGAATAAAACTAAGGTTGGTATGACCTTGCATCACCTAGTGTATACTCTGCTAGCATATAGGGAGTGCTTGACCCACTGTCTATGCTTAACAACGTTAAAGAATAGAACATCATGTTCATAGCTTGTTACAAGCTCTAAGGCATGCAGTTCTGAAGACCAGCTGCAAATGGCTGGTAAAGGGTAAGGAGCTGCCTATGCCCCAATTCCACATGCTTTCGGCATTTGCCCTCAGCTATATTCTGGGTCATAATTTATTGGACATAACCAAAACGTGCGCGTGCTCGTTTACTGCGTTCTAGTGTAACTCGATGGTGCAGCAGATGTTTTGGGGGTGAAACGGGCGTACGTCCAAAACTGTCCAAGAAATTATGCGCCAGAGTATAGCATTCCCCTAGCATTCGATTCAGTAGCCTCAAGGGCTGTATCTCATTTGCATATTTCGGCGTCTGAGAAGGGTGTGACGAATGGTCCGCGGAAGGTTATCAAACCGCCTATAAGCGGTTTGAGGAGGTTAAGCAACCGCTATAGCGCAGATACGAATGCTACAGGCATTAGCCCCTGCACTAGAACTCATTACCCTAGCATTCGATTCAGTAGCCTCAAGGGCTGGTACCTCATTTGCATATTCGGCTCTAGGAGGGGTAAGCGAAGGGTTAGCGAATGGTCCGCGAAAGACTATAAGTGGTTGAGGGCTATCATGCTGTGCTTATAATGTATTGATAGGCATTCAAAATATAGCATTCGATTAGGTTGTTTTTACCATTCATATGAATGTGTTGGGAGGTCTAGTTGAATGGTAGTTATTTAGGTAAGGGATCAACAACTCCAATGGGTATGTCAACAAACATCAAATGAAATACCGCTAGTTTCAAAGCCAGTCCTTACCGGGAAATGAGGTTTTTGTTTCTGCTGCGGGAATTGCCTCTACTGCCGCTATACTCTGTCAATGCCTCGAGCAGCGATCAAGTTCTGTGCAGCGGGGACCAGTTCCATGCTGATAGACCCAACTGCTCAAGTTATGATCTATGGTTGGTGGCCAAGCTGGTAAAACTCAGAGCGAGACCAATAAATATGGGGCGGAAAATTATCCCAATTTTATTCATTAGGTTTGGGATCTGATATTTTCCTACACTTAGATCCATACAAACATAAATAAGTGAAGGTTTATTGGTCATTGTATACCCAATTGAAAAGGTGGTAATAAATTACATCTCCTGAAGAGCCCCCCCAAATTTCCAAAAATTTAGATTTTTGACAGGTTGATTAGTAAGTGGCTATTAAACATATCTGTTAAATGGTAAAGCGTGAAAATGTATGTAGTAAAAGAACAACAAATTTAAAGAATTAATCATTGAAAAAAAACATTTGAAATTTTACTGCCAGTGGTAGTAGTAACAATACCAATGACCAGGCTGAAATTGTTTTCGGGAACATTCAATCCAGCACCCATGTGCCATTTTAAGCAACCATCTTGGGAATGAAATGAGCCAAGATTATTCAGGTCCAATCACATGGGAGGTAGAAATCCCAAGTCCAGCAACCAAAAACACAGGCATCTCTGCCAAACCCTACCTTTGGAAGTACCACACCATTACACCCAACCCCTATAGTTCCCAGAGGGTGTAGTGAGTCCAATCCCCACAATGCACCAGTTGGGAAATTTCACATCAGTATGGTGCTCATTTTAGCCCATTAAAGCATTAGACTCGGGTAATTTTAACCATGATCATGATAGGTCTTGTGGTTCTTAAACTTTTTGAGGGCACTTTTTTTTATCCCCCCCCCTAAGTACTGAATGTGTTTTAGTACAGTGCAGTATGTAGGCACATTGAAATGCTGATGGGGATTGATTCAAAACACCCTCTGCCTATACCCTACCCACAACCAGCTTTTGCATAGACAACAGAAAGCAGCTGTGCTACCCTCTAAAGCAGCTACAGTTTCTTTTTCCTGTACCCAAAAGGGCTGTCCTTTTGTAGGAGTGCCAAAGGTAAGTGAAGCAACATGGCAAAAGACCAATGGTCCTCTTATAAACTACCCACCAAACAGTCAAGTATGTCCCCAATGGTAAGTGCCTTACGGAATCATCACATAAAATCCCCATCACACCACGGCCAAATCAAGGAAAGGCTAAAGATGAACTTTCACTTTTGATAAAGTAGGAGAAGCCCTTTTATCCCAAAGAAGGCTATACATAACTGTGGATCATTCCTCTGAAGGGCAACCCAAATGGTTTAATAGTATGAGGTTATGGAGAAAAAATGTCTCTGAACAACCAACGATGACTAATGAAGAATGCCTAGACATGCCTTTCTAATCAAAAAGAGTTGAAATACAAATGGATGAAATGACTATCAAGGTCCAGATTATGTCACCATCTGTGCTGGATTAAGGCCATTTAGATAACAAACTGGCAAAAAGTACGTACTATATTATATGATAACGCTGAACAATAACCGATTTGTCTAAGTTGGTACTACACAACTGGCAACACTAGCAATCTATGATCTGTTTGTGGCTATTATTCTGTACAGGCCTGGGAATAAAAGAAAACAAAGCTGATGTTTTTGGGTAACAGGATTTCAGACACCCTTACACACGTTCTGAAACGTGTTTGATGATTTAGAATGAAATATGTCCAGAGTCTACCACCCAAACAAGTGGGCAAACTCTAACTTGCAAAATTCAACTCGCATGACCAGTGGGGTCATGAGAGCTCCACCACCAGACAACTGAGGTCCATGTTTGCCAATCACCCAACACCTGGCCTGCAAAGGGTCATCCAGTGTGAAATTCAGGAGCAGTTACTCCAAGTTGAGAAAGAGTTTAGAATAGAATGGGAGCAATTGCAAATCCAATAACAGATATCTCCCTTCTAGATTAGATTGTAATCATTTTGAAGTGCATCTACAGCACTTTCAGATCCATTCTATGTTCAATCAATGAGGTAGACCCTCATCTGTTTTTTAGTAGTAGGAACACCAAGTTTAAATCTGGTTTGGTCCCTGCTAATGGAAGTGGTGCGATTCACTTCACATTCAAAGCAATACTGCTGTATGGGGATTGATCGGGAGCAAAAGATAATTGACACGATGGCCTTCCGCATCAAACGGCAATTTGTGGTTGTATTAAAATGTTCAAAAAGCCCAAAAAATACACGGCCTCAGGAACGCTTGTGTCGCCTGCCTTTGCGGTTAGTGAATGATAGGCATAACATGACCTTTGACCTTTATAGCTGACGTTGGAACTCAAACAATGAGAGTGTGGCATGTTTTTTAAAACCCCATAAACCAAGTTTGGGTTTAGAACTTGACCTTCACCATGACCTTGACCTCCTGGGATGTGCCCTTTGACCTCATAAACAAATGAGGGATCCCATGTTGCAACCTATGATGAGTTTGGTTCCAATTGAAACTTCAACTTTTCAAATGAGGGTTGTTTGTGTTTATTCATCTTTATCCGGGTCCACATTCAGAGGGAAAGTTAAGTATCCCTCGTGTTCTCCAGTGGACCCAGCAAATTAAAACAATTTAAAAAATACATTATCAATTAAAATTAAAAACTATTCAAATTACCATAT
>JAMKCH010027828.1:0-24822 GCA_023653785.1 Ophioderma brevispina | reverse complement strand
GTCCGGGTATTTTTATGTACTATATTTGTTTGATTGCTAAAATTTTGCTTTGTAATCTAAAAAACTGTATGTTTGATTTGTCTACTTGTGGTACATAATAAAGTCAGTTTGACAAAAAAAAAATTGCTATATAGGTGGCGCCGTAACAGTATATTTAAATGCGGTTATGTGCGTACCCTTTAGCACCTATGACTCTATATTAACTTACCGCACAACGCCACCATTGACTCTGTTAAATATACTGTTACGGCGCCACCTATATAGCAATTTAGCTATATCACCTATATTATAAGAATACCAATGACACTGGATATAATGAGCTATTATTTTCTCATGTATTAATGACCATTTCTAAACTTGTTAAATATTTTTAATATTTTTCTGAAAGCGAGTGTAAATCTTTTTGACTCACCCTGTACTATTCATTATTCAATGAATGCTCTTCTTGCCAGAGACTCAATCAGTCATTCACACACTCACTACTATGCCTACACCACGCAGTAGTCAGTAAATGATGACCATTACAACAAAATTGGTATGTTTAAATATATATTTCATATACATAGACGAAGTTTTATGATTATAACTAAATGCATTGGTTGTTGCTATTGTGCTGTGATTCGCATGACTTGCGCCCTCTTTAGAATCACTCAACCGTAAATTGTTTACTGTCAGCGTATAGCCTAGTCAATTATCTTCTTATCCTGCGAAAATTAGAAACTTCCATCAACAACTTATGCAAATATCAGCATTTATGCAAGCTAATGCCGTTTCAAATTCTGCCAATGGGATTTACACAGTTAAGGTGTGAAGGGAGAAAACTTGGGCTGAGCATACAGCCAATAGCTCTCTAACCATACATCGTATATTGCATAAACTGTGCACAGAGGGTCCATCCGACAAGATAAACTGTTTGATATGCCTTTCAGCAAAATTGGAGCATTGTTAGAGTTGATCTATCGTACAGGCCCATACGCAGAATTCAATTGGGGTGAGAAACATTGAAAGAAGTGGACATTTTCGGAGTCAGTGGTCTCCGCTTGCGTAGAAGTTGACCTTCACCCCCTCCCATTGTCCTTTTCGGCTTTTTGAACACCTCATCACCAGAAAAAACATTTGTCAAACATCATCTAAACTAGCTTAAATTTGAGACATTTGAGAAACCTGCAAAAAAGTGGACCATTTCCCCGCAAATTATAGCAGCAACTACAACCTAAGGGGAAGGCGGACCTGCACATACCTTACACTTCTATGGCTTACACAAAAAAGCATGATCGACGTTCTGAAGGATAGATGAAGTGGTACAGGGGTCGCTTGGAATCATGAAAGATTATATCGACATTGTTTATAGTATGCTTCCATTTTGTTTAAGAAAGCACACAGAATTGTTTGCCTGGTCACAAGGATTTCAAAAATGTATAATTTAGTTGATGCTCTCTACAATCTATGGTTAGAGACATATAGGCTAAATGCTCAGCCCAAGTTTTCTCCCCTCACTCCTTAACTGTGTAAATCCCATTGGCAGAAGTTGAAACGCCATGATCTTGCATAACTGCCGATATTTGCATAAGGTTTTGATGGAAGTTTCTAACTTTTGCAGGATAAGAAAGATAATTGACTAGGCAATATGCTGACAACAAACATTTCACGGTTGAGTGATCCCAAAGAGGTCGCAAGCCATTAGAATCACAGCACAATTCTTTTTGAGACTCACTATGTTATGAGTTCAAAGCGGTTCAGAGCTTTGCGAGAAATGGAATGTTAGCAACAGGTCGGTAACTTTTCAGTTCACTGTGATTCAAGGATGACTTTTGATAAGAGGGTTAACGATTGCATGTTTCAGTGAGCTGGGAAAAACACATATTGATACGTTAATGATATGTTATAACAGGTATAAATACAGATATATTTTCCTTTAGTAACTAGGGTGATACAGGATCTTAAGAACAACTTTTTGTTGCGCACTACCTTGAATAAGGTTTCTAAAATCCTCATCTATGGTCATAACTTCATAACTATATAGATAGTTTGAACTAGCTCGCAGATATTTATAGAGATATCATTTTCATACATATCAAAGTTCACACTGCCTGTACAAGTCACTTCCTGTTTAAGGTTTTCATATATTTTAGACACTTTACATTGGAAGTAATTGGCAAACTCGTTACTCATATCTTCGGTTGACTCATATCCAGGTAAAACTTTACATTTACTCTTTAATAAACTATCAACAAAATTATACGTGGTCTTTGTATTGTTGGCATCTTGTATCTAGCATCTTGTCACTAAGTGTAACGTCCTTGCTGGACAGAGAGTTGGGTCAGAAGATCATTAAACTCATTAACTCCATTCTCTCTGGATGCCGGGGGTGTAATATAGCTAGTGGGAATTATCTGAAGTTTGAGTTCTCGCTTAAACAACACTCTTAGTCACCATGTTCACTGAAAACAAAAGTCGATTTTTTGACATGGTTTACTAAAAAAAATAGTACGCCAAATCAGTTGAGCATCTGTTAGCAGTTTTTAAAGCTTTTCAACTCGCTCTACAACTGTTGTGAAAGCGCAAGCCTCGTAAATAACGAATGCAACATAGTTAAGCAGTTCCTACTAACTTGAATCTGCAGGTTTTACAAATTTGTCTAAATTAGTAAAGCATTATAGGTTTGTACAACCTTCAATTAATTCGTAAAGCCTGCTCAACCAATCGGTTTCTACGAACTGTTTTACGAACTTTCGTGTTCCCGCCGTTGCAGTCACGTGACAAGCACATTGCACATGTAGTCTGCGCTGTACTGCCGTGGTTGTTTATTGGTTTGGTTTGAGGATTGAACCTGGTGGTACTTCAATGGTGAAAAGCGACGAAAGAACCTCTTCATTACCTGCGATAGGATTATTTTGTTCCACGGAGGCCTAGAGAAAAGGTTTGTCACAGAACCCGCTTGCATAGCTATGTGATATCAGATTTGTTGTGTAGCTTTTTTATCGCAAAGGAATAAATAAATAAATAAATGCCGGGAAGTAGCAGAAAGACATAGCTATATGCCAAATGTTTCTGAAACAAACCTTTACCTTTATTTGGCCTAATTTGTAGACAACCTTTGCACAGTACGTCATACTTGCAGCCAACCCCCGTGATGAAGTTTATCTATTGACGAAAATGACAGATGATTTGCAGATATGGGTAATATTGAAGAAGTTCTAAAAAGAATACAAAAATTTAAATGCTGGGATAAAATACGAATTAACATACGTCTATAATTGGAGTGTCTCAATTCGGTTTTAAATTTTAACTACAGTTGTACGTACTGATGAAAAATTATAAAGAACTGGCGCAAAAATAGTCTCTTCCGAGGAATCGATCGAAAACTTGACGATTATAAAAAATGTAATGAATCGATGTTATTAAAGAGCACAAACACACATACACACACAAATCAACATAGGACTCACATTTTGTTGCGTAACATTTCCTTCTGTATTTTAATTGATTGTCATTTCTATTGGGTAGTGATCACTCACGTCCTCTGCCTAAATGATAAAATATTATACCAGTTGTTGTTAACCTCTATAGTGTCTTTCTGTAATCCTGCCGCATTTCAAAATTCAAATAAGAAACTCCAACCACATGCAAAGCTTGAAGTAAGCAGGGGACTCTTTTACCCCTGCTAAAAGGCAAAATGCTAAAAGGCAAAAGGGCCAGGGTCAATTAAATGTAAATAAACCCACCAAAAATGTTCCTGGATCCGAAATTCTTATTTCATGTCCTGACCACATGCATTACGTTTCGAAATATAAGAGCATTAAACGTTAGGCAAGACAAAGTTGTCTTCAACATTTGCACAAAAAATCCTTTTTTAGAAAAGACCAAAGCATTAACGAGAATTTTTTTTTTAAATTTGTTTGGGTTTCATTTTTTTTGGCCACCCCTCGCTTGCAAATCTCACGCGGTGACGAACCCCAATTATGCAATAAATCTCACACTTTATTACGTTGGCCATGGGACAAAGGAAAAATTTGTTCATTTTGATTTACACTTTCGCAGAAGTTAACCATTTTTCCACTATAAATAATAATAAATTTTATAATTTACAATTTATAATTGTTATGGATTGTAAAGGTTGCACATTTTCCATGAAATGAAATAAAATCAATCTCATTTTCTTTTCCTGAATATCAATGAATCCAGGAAGTCCAAAATGGTTTTGGGGTGTATAATAATTATATCGGCCTGTTTTGATAATTAAGCACATAGCTCTGTTAGCCATGGCGCCGTCTGTTCAAGGGTAATTATGTTTGATAGAGGAAAAAAATTATACTTTTTGCAGGGGAAGTTTCTGGAGTTTTTTGAGTTATGCAAGAGTAAGTTAAAACAGAAGCAATGATTGGATGTGAACTTCATATTTTTTTTCTTAATTTATAAATGATCTTACTAAATCTTTTGAACAAAGGTTTTAAGAGATGATTTTTTAATGTCACTGGGGAACCGATACTGCCATAGTAATGCATGTAGCGTTTCAACAAATATTAACCGTTTGGGGAAATCCCCACTGCCCAAATCGAGCAGTCGTGTCCTACCCTCACCCTGTACAGAACCACATGTAATAGTCTCACATCTTGATCCATTACGCTGTGAGCAACCGAGCCAAAAGAATGCTTTGCTGCTTTAGCCGTATGTCGTTATCACGGTAACGAGATGATAGTTTTTGGTGTCACGTGTCAGGTACCAGGTCCAGTGTCAGTCATCCAATCAGATATCATTTTGCTCTTCGGGGGCGACCGATATATATAAATCCGACTATGTTAATTTCAAGGTCGTACATGCCTTCTGCCCAAAGTGCTATTATTTTGTTTCCCAAAGACAACCGTGTATTATAGGTCTAAAACCGGTACAAAAATTTCCACCTTTTCCCTACTGATTCAAAAAACCGACCGTACGAATGACGATAATCGGTTGTTTTTTTTTTTTTCCAATGTAGGGATACTTACGATCTATTTTTACCTGAATGGGTTCCCCGAAAGCAAAATAATAAACCCATCATGCCGTGACGTAATCACAGCTTATTTTTTTCCAAATTGCTGTAATTCCCATAATAAAATTCTTTTTTAAGATTCAACATCTGTATATTGTCTTAATACTTAATATTCAATTGTCCCCGCTTGAATTTGAAAAGATGGGTCCATAATTCTACAAACTGAAAAACATAGTCATAGCCGGGCAAATACCCTTACCGTGACTGAATGAGCAGACGGATCCCTGTTAGGTTTTCTAGCAGCCTACAGCCACTGCGCGCCGCGGCTGGCGGGGGTTTTCGTCAAGAGACATCCACGATATGCTACATTGCTCAAGGAAACTAAACTTATTGACAAGTACATCCACCTGGTATTCAGCGTCCAAGCACTTCATACTTCCCTTTGGTTTAGTTGGACTGCAGGCCTTTTGTTACTGTCCCGAGTTGAATGATGGCGGCGTTTATATACTGGTATCCCTGCCCAGTTGTTTGGGTAGTAAGACTTTTACAAGAAGTTCAAGTCACGACAAATGAGGTATTACCTTTAATTTCGTCATGTATGTATGATGTTGTGCACTAGCGCGCTTGACGGAATAAATGGCAATCCCTTTGTATAATTGGGACTTCCAATATGAAACGTCCCTCCCAAGTTTGAATTGAGCTGGCCTCGTTCGCGATAAAAATAAACTTTAGGTTCTACTGTGAGTTCAATAATTTGGACTGTATATTTCATCATTTATTTGAAAAATAAACTAATGGTTAAACAAAACGCACGGGGGATCTGGTTGCTTGGTAAGCTGTGACCTACTTTTGTGTGCAGACCCAAGATCCATAACTTATTGCGGGACCTCATTTTCTATTCATTTTACCACCAGATATTGAAAAACACAAGAATTGGGTCCTAGCGACATTTGCTAACAACACGGTAAATTGAAAAGAAATGGGGTTACCCGCCGAGTTACTGTAATTGTAGGTTTTGTTTCTGCACAAAGAGTTCGTCACGTCGGCCCAACAACTTTCTTTCTGGGATTTTTTGTTCATCTGTTGGTTTCCTGTTCGGAAAAATGATGAATATATGGTCAAAGTTAATTGAACGCACAGTAAAAGCCCTAATATTTTATTTATATTTTTATTCGTGAAAGAGTGCAATATCTTGCGTTTTGCGTCATGAAAAAAAATAGCTCGATCGTAATCTGCTGATGAGCACCTGGGAGGCCTTTTATCTGCAGTACATAGCCATTGGTATTAAACCTACCCATACAGTTGAAACAGTAATCTGTAGTGGACGTGACTCTTGCATACGACGGAGTTACTGGATATCAACATTGCTATATTTGGCTCGAGTCATGCTGCATGATGTACAATCTACTGGTCACTGATATTTAGAGAAAGAAATTGTGAGGACATTTTATTCATTTTCAATTCAATGTGCAACTTTTGCACTTGGACATATCCCAGAGTATTGAAAGCTATCATTAGACATTTTACTGAGGCAGAAATCAGTTTCTTCGCCGATATGCGTAACCATGTCCTATGCAAGCATCTTCTTCTTCTCTCTGATCCCATTGAAGTATACCTATATCTAACATAAATTACAATATTGGAAGCAGAACAATGTAAATAAACAGTGTACTCATCAACTCTTATGTCCTTCATTATTCTCTGTCAAACTTGTATACATTATGAGATTTGACCACCACTTATAGGTATACACGAATCCGACGGGGAAGCCCTCGAAAGGAATACCCTCCCGCGCGCTATTACTGGGGGCAATCCGGGCTACAAACCCAACAGTCACACCGGCCCGCATATTGCCCTTTTACCGTGCTTAAACGAACACGAAATAAATAAGAATTTTACATTACAACCTACCCTTTTACCTTTTCGCATTTTTTAAAATTTTCAACACATCACTCGTTTATTTCCATGATTTATGGAAGGATGTCAGGGACTGGGCCTAAACTGGAATCCAGGGCACAAAATTGAAAGGTTTCTCGTCCCCTTGGCGTTACTGAGAAAATGAAGCCTATGTTCAGATACGTGTTTAAAAATTGGTAATAACATCCGCGTGAGAAAAATCATTTTTCGAAACACTTCAAACACCAGACAAAAATAAATGGTGGGATTTGTATTCACTTCAAGCCACAGGTTTTAAATTTATATATGACTCAAATAACTTACGTACCTTAAGGACTTCCCCCTAAGAAGATTTTTAATCATTTTAGTTGGTAAGAAAGTTTACAATATTCTCCAATATGATATTTTTAGTGATTTTCTTTCGTCATTTCGTCCGCTTTAGTTTTAACTGGTAGGTCCCATTTTTGTCGCTCAAAAAGTCATTCTCGTGGTTCATCTAATTTTGGTGCATTCCATTTCGCTATATTCGCGAATGCCTGGACCAGAGTTTTAGAGGGTTTAGTAAGGTGAATGATTAGGGGTTATTGTTTTAAGGGTTGGTTAGAGTAAGGGTTGAGTTTTTTAGGGTTAGAGTTGAAGTTGGGTTAGGGGTTAGGGTTAAGGGTTTGAGTTAGGGTTAGTTTAGAGTTATGGGTTGATGTGAGGTTAGAGTTTAGGGTTTAGAGTAGGGTTATAGTTTATGGTTAGGGTTTTTAGGTTTAGGGTTAGAGTTTAGGGGTTAGAGTTAGTGTTTGGAGTTTAGGTTAGGGTTAGGGTTAAGGTTAGTGTTAGGTTTAGGGTTAGGTTTGGCAGTTAGGGTTAGGGGTTAGATTTAGGGTAGAGTTTATGGTTTGGATTTAGTTTTAATTTATGATTTCTGGTTATATTTTGTTTGTGGTTTTGTATTTAGGGTTAGAGTTAGAGTTTTAAGGGTTATATTTAGGGTTATAGTTAGGGTTAGAGTTAGATTTTAAGAGTTAGAGTTAGGGTGATGGTTTTAAGGCCTTAGGGTTCGGAGGGTTTTAGTTAAGAGTTAGGGTTAGAGTGAGTTAAGTTGGCTTAGGATTAGGGTTAGGGTTAGATTTAGGGATTAGGTTATACCACTAGTCAATCCTCTCCACAGTCAATTCTACACCACTTGCCATCCTATACCCACAAGTCACCACTATTCAATGCCCATGCTATAACCACTAGTCCCTCCTAAACCGGATTTTTTTTTGGCTTATGAGTGTCGACTGAACACTTTCTTGGACACTTTTTAAAAATATAATTTTTGACAAAAATGTTATCCCATGTTGTCTACCATTTTGAAAATACCGAAATATTGAAAATTAGAATTTTGGTCGTGTCAACACGTAAACGTACATCAATACTTTTTCATTTACAATAAAATTGCATTCATAACAAAACAATTGCTTTAGTGTCAAACGGAACCAGTTTCTTTCTTGAGCAAACTGTTTGGTTTTTTAAACTGCCCGGTTTTGAACGCTCATGGGAATAAAGTGCAATCCTAGAATTCTAGTTTTTTCTTCTTATTAATGTCGAAATGATAAAGGCGACGAAAAAAAGAAACCCTGTTTTTTTTACGGGGCGGAAGCGGACTTTTCGAGTAGGGTCGTCGTCGTGGCTAATTTTTTTTTTTTTTTCTCTGGAGCTCAAAAATTGGCCTAAAATAGGCCCCAAATCGAAAATCAAGAGAAAACATGACACTTTTTACAAAACAAATTTTTCTGAAAAGCATTTGGCGCCAAAATTGATAATTTGGGCTAAAAACAGGCTGATTTTACAACATGATTATTTGGAAAACTTAAAAAAAAAAAAATTCTGCAAACTGAAAAATCAAATCCGGTCGGCTGGGGTCAAGCTCGTAAAAAACAGTTTTTCTCTTTTTATTTTCGTCGCCTAACTAACATTTTAATTCTCTCCCGTTAACGTACATTCATATATATTTGTGAAAAAACCCCCTAGACTCTATTTTGGGGGGTACCTCTGGCCAAACCTCTATCCTTTGACTTCAAAGGAGCCTTCGCCAACGGTGTTTTTAATATTCTAGTATTTTGAAACCCACAAACAAATTCAATTTGGGGTTGAAATTTAAGCCCAATATTTTTCATCTTTAACGCCCATTCCCCCTCCCTTATGGCCTTCCCGTCACATTGGACATATTTTCAAATATACAGATTTTAACGTTTCTTATATTTTAATATTATAATACTAATATTAGATCGACAGTTATATTTCCAACCACAAACCCTTCTTCCTCAACGCAATTAACGTTGTCTAATGGATAGACGGAAAACTCTAGAGATTACGGTCCAGGTTCGAGTCCGGCGGACACCATATGATAAATGTTTAGTAGTTAACTAGTAATAATGTATATAAGAATATCATCTGTAAGAGTAGATAAGATAACGGAGCATGTAAGTCGGGGAGTCGTGGACTGGGAGCGTAGGACAGAAGTAAGAGAACGAGAGGTGGGAAAGAGACACATCAACAAGTATTACGATAATTTTTTTTTCCCGTGGAATTTTTTTTTTTCATTTTCTTTAGTATAAACCCCAGAAAAATACCAAGCCCCATTTTTACTCTACACCCATCAAAAAGTCGCCCTCTTTTAGAATGTCAGCTAGTGTAATGGGGAGAAAATTTGAGTCAATGTAGGCTGTGGCTTGAATACTAAATCTTCCAAAGTAACAACAGAATGTTTATATATCCGTGTACGTGAAAATTGAATAGTTCCCAAAGACTGATCGTATTTGCTGAAAAACGTGACATCTTCCAAAGCGGGTTGTTGATGTTTTTAGAAAGGACGCTCCGTGCTCAATGTAGCGATTTCCGAGATCTGAACAATTAGTCTCGTTTGTGCATGAATGTGCTACGCCCCAACTATCACACACTGAAAATGACCGGCAGTTATAATGTGTTATTTAGACTGAAATGGATACGATGATTTGTTTTTGCCAATGTATGCTGTTACGTGTACGTGACATGTGGACCTAAATTTAACCATGTTTTTTAAAATGTGCACTTTTTTTTAAAACATCGTATTTAAAGCTAACTACATGAAAAACAAATACTGAAAATAACAGAATATTGTTGAGTTTGTGCCGTTAGAACTGAATCAAAATTTATCGCTTCTTGGTGGTAACACGTACAACGTAAACGCAGTGTACAACGAGAAATGCAAATATGCCACCCAAGTCCTGGCTGATGGTGAGTGCGCCGCCCCCGCTTAAGGGTAATCATAATCGCCGTCGGATTCGTGTAAAGCGAGCATAAGTAGTGTGACCGTCGTCCAGAAGCAGAACTAGTCTTATTTTGAGAGCCTGATCACAATAGCAATAACGAATTTAATTAGTATGTTCCAAAGACTAGAATCTTGCAAATTTGGTGTGAACTATTACCCCTGGTCTTGTCACTAAGCAACTGAACCCTCATAATACAAAAGGTCTGGGGTTCGATCCCACTCTTACTACGTCTTTTTATTAGACAATTTTTTCATTATTTGGTTTTCAGGTTGTAGCGGGAAAAAAAATCTAAAAAATCAAAAATCATAGCTTGCCCTTTGAGGTTAGTGAGGGAAGCCTGCTTTGCTCCCGGAGCATGGTTGGCGGTTCAAAACACTAGCGTGAGACATGTCGCTGTTGCAATGACCTCTTAATTGGTCTTAACCATCTTGACCCCATGATCAAAGGTCAACAATTCGAAAAACCTTTGATCATTATTACAACAACACAGACAGCTTCCAGGTCTCAATTTGATAGCAATTACGTTTTGCGGTCTTTTTCTCTTTCTTTTTTTAATAATTTAAATAATTGTCAGAATCAAAACTTGTTTCCGACATACATTTATCTAAAACTTTTACATTCGTGGTCCATTTATAATAAGTTCAAGTAAAAGACATATTGATTACCCGTTATTTTGTTTTTCAATGTCTCTCCCCAACTACCCATCTGAAAGATGATGTAAAAAATATCTATACAAACCAAATGCATTTAGGTGATTTTCCCCACAATTCACTGGGAATTATAGCAAATCTGCTTATATACAAGCCTGCCGGGGGGTCAAAGGTCACAGACATGGGTCTTGATTTGAAACGAACCATATTTCAAAGATAAGGCCTTAAAATTGTGTAGCATTGACGTAAACATATGCTGATTGGGTTGTTGAGTATTGTGGTGCGTTTCAGATATCTCTCCGTATCCAGAAAAATTACCGGCTAAAACAGCCAAAAACCAATACAAGGGTCCAATTACAGTTGTACATGAATTTGGAAAACTTTGCAAATTTATTGATGGAGCTAGCTCAATGGATTAAATCGGATAGTTTTTTGACTGCTTAAATGCTTCGAGCAAATGGTCAAGGCCACTTGTTTTGGCCCGTAAATTCCAGACATTAGGTTGCATGTAGATACCGTTTGGGAATTGAATGAAATTCAGGGTGTGACTGGTGTGTTAATCCATGTTTCGTCGTCGTCGAGATCTTTGGTGAAAGCGTTTAAAAACCCTATTCGCTATTGTAATACGTACAATTACTGGTCACGTTAATGGTATTGGCGGCATTCAGGAGGGAAACTTTGCTATCGATGTCCTTCCTATGAACACTTAAAAAAAAAAAAATCTCGCCAACTGAAAATCAGGGTCGGGTCAGCTCAGGAAAACAGTTTTTTTTTTATTTCTCGCCTAACTAACATTTTAATTCTCCCCCGTACGTACATTCATATATATTTGGTAAACAACCCCCCAGAAACCCGCTATTGTTGGTACTGGCCCAACTCTAATCCTTTGACTTCAAAGGAGCACGTCCCGCCAACGGTGTTTTATATACTAGTATTTTTTGAACATCCCAAAACAAATCAATTTAGGTTGAATTTAAGCCAATATTTTCAATCTTTTAACAGCCATTCCATCCACTCTCCTTATTATGGCCATTTCCCGTCACAATATGGACATATTTAAATAAGTTTAAAAAAAAAAAAAAAATTTCTATATTTTATAATATTATAACTATTTGATAGACAGTTATATTTCCAACCATTCCATACCACAAACCCGCTTCCCTCAACGCAATTACAAACCGGTGGTCTAATGGATAGGACAAGACTCTAGAGATTAAGGTCCAGGTTCGAGTCCGGCGGGAACCATAGGAATAAATGTTAGATAGTATTACCTGGAGTAAATAATGTAATATAAAATATCACTGTAGGATGTAGATAGAAAAGATAACGTACATGTAGTCGAAGTGTGGCGTAGCGGGAGCGTAGGACGCAAGAAGAGAACGCTTAGGTGGAAAGAGACAACAACCCACAAGATACGATAATTTTTTTTTTTTTCCCGTGAATTTTTGTTTTCCTTTTCTTTTAGTAGAAACCCCAGAAAAATACCAGGGCCCCCCCATTTTTACTCTAACCCCCATCAAACCAAAAAGTCGCCCTCTTTTAGAATGTCGATCTAGTGATTTGGGGGAGAAAATTTTGAGCAATGTATTTGCTTTGGTTGCTTAATACTACACAAATTTTTTTTCTTCCAAAGTAACACAGAATGTTAAGGAATATATCCTTGTACGTGAAAAATTGAATATTTCCGCAAGACTTGATCGTATTGCTGAAAAACGTGACATCTTCCGATGCAGGTTGTTGAAGTTTTAGAAAGGACCTTCCGTGCCCATGGGATCGATTTCGGAGATCTGAACAAATTAGTCTCGTTTGTGCTTGGAATGTGCTACGCCTAGACTATCAGCAGCACACTGAAATGACCGGCGAGGTTACAATGTGGTAATTTAGACTGAAATGGAATACTAGATTTTTGGTGACATTTAGTGATTTACGTGGTACGTGCCATGTTGAACTAAATTTAAAACCATGTTTTTAAAATGGATTTTTTTTAAAACAATCGTATTTTAAATTCAAACTAAATGAAAAACATCATAATCCTAAAAAAATAACAGTGAACTATGTGTTTTTTGCCGTTAGAACTGATCAAATTATCGCTTCTTTGTGTAATCACGTACAACGTAAACGCGGTCTATAACTAAAATGCAAAATATGCCCCAGTCATGGCGGATGGGGAGTGCGCCGCCCACGGCGTGGGGGCGAGATCATAAATCGCCGTCGATTCTTGTATAAGCGAGCATAAGTTGTGACCGTCGTTCCAGAGCAGAACTATTCATTATTTTGAGAGCTGATCACAATATCAAACTATTTATTAGTACGGTTACCAAAGCAGAGACTTGTCAAAATTTGGTGTACTATTACCCCTGGTCGTTGTCACTACAAGACAGCCTGACTCATAATACAAAAGGTCCTGGGGTTCGAATCCACTCTTACTCTTCTTTTAAATTATAATACAATTTTTCATTATTTGTTCACAGGTTATCGGGAAAAAAACTCTAAAAAAAATATCAGAGAAATCAATATAGCGCCCTTTGAGGTTATATAGGAAGACCTGCTCCCGGAGCATGGTTGGCGGTTCAAAACACTAGCGTGGGACATGTAGCTGTTGCAATGACCTCTTAATATTTCTTACATCTTGACCAAGGGATCAAGGTCACAATGCGGACAACCGTTGATCCCCATTATTACAGCAGCGCCAGGGTCCAAAGTTGTAGCAATATTACTTTTTGCGGTATTTCTTTCATTATTGGGTAATTTAATAATTGTCAGAATCAAACTTGCTTACAGACATAATTTATCTAAAATTACCAATTCGGGGTCCAAGTTATAACTAAGTATCAAAGTAAAAGACATTGATACCCGTTATTTTGCTTTTTCATGTCGTCTCAACTACCCATTGAAAGATGATGTAAATATACAAACCAAATGCATTTCGGTGATTTTCCACAATTCACGTTGAGATTATAGCAAATATGGCTATAGACAGCCTGCCGTACAAAGTCACAGAACTTGGTCTTGATTTGAAACGAACCATATTTCAAAGATTAAGAGTTTTTATGTTTAGCATGACGAAAATATCTGAGGGGTTGGTGAGTATTGTGGGCGTTTCAGAGTATCTCTCGTTTCCGAACACAATTACCGGCTAAAACAGCCAAAAACCAATACAAATGGGTCAATTACAGTTGTACATGATTTGGAAAAAATTTTGCAAAATATTGATGGAGCTCAATGGATGAACATAAGGGATAGGTTTGGACTGTCTTAATGCTTCGAGCAAAATGGTCAAGCCACATTGTTTGGCCCGTAAATTCAAGACATTAGGTTGCATGTAGATACCTTTTGGAATTGAATGAAATTCAGGGTGTGACTGGTGTGTTAATCCATGTTTCGTCGAGATATTTTGTGAAGCGTTTAACCTATGCGCTATTGTAATACGTACAATTACTGGTCACGTTAAATGGTATTGGCGGGCATTCAAAGGGAAACTTTGCTAGCGATGTCCTTTCCTATGAAACGCAGAAAATCTTATGTTGTCATCAAGTGGGGCAACTCTAAGGAAATAAGATCTTCAGTGAACTAGAAAAAATGTGGATCAGACAGCTGACACTGAAATAATTTTTATGATGGCTATTAAAATGTTCTTGTATGCAAGCAAAAGTGTTCGCAATCAATCAAGTAATTAACTCCATCCTCCTTCATGCCATCGCGGTTATAGTGGTTGTATCTCGAATTATAGAGCGTATCAAAGATGGTAGTGACTTGTTCAATTTAGAAGGTCTTAACCGGGGCATTTCGTAATGTTCAGCCTCGTCCCTAACTCTCTTAAAATGGTTGCAGTTTTACATCATCAGAACAGTTAGCATTGCTAATTCAATCACATCTGTAAGAAATTTGCAAGTTTGTATCTAACACTGTGACACAATCATTTGCTCATAACACCAAAGCGCAAGAACAAAATCAGCTGAAATTTTGGGAATGCGCCTTTCTCAAGGATATCTTGTGAAGCATAAATGAGACAGAAGTTGCTTGAATCAGAAAATGCACTTTTTTATATTTTAAATATTTATTCATTGCAGATTTACAGCTTTCTTAGTGGTTAGTTAACGCACGTCACGTATCACACGCACAGCAATATGAAATTTATTTTAGCTTTAAGGTTGTACACCACTAACCTGGCTGCCATAAGGATCAAAAATCTTGGGTGGACTACTTTCTTTCATGGCATGGAAAAAGAGCTTTAAAATGTCTGAAAATGCACTAGTTATATTAAGAATGTGATCGAATTTCATGATTGACATGGTAGACTGGTATCTTTTCTCAAACTAAGTGGCATTCATTTGGACAGTGAATTTGAGGTAATTTACTCCGCGCTCATCAATTTCACATCGATTTGCAAATTACTAGCTTTGGCGACTATAGAGAATCTTGGTTTGCCGGTCTGACGTCGGGCGAGTTTGGTGATTCGTAACTAAAAAAAAATATGGTCATCATATGTTCAAAATTTAGTTATTTGGTGATTTTAGCTTGTACTTTGGTGTGATATTGTTGTATTTCCTCTGTGAGAGTTTTCAATGTGAAAGAAACATGCTCAAAGTTGCCATTTTTTCCATAGACTACTGTGTATAAGTGAGTTAGTGGTGTGTAACCTTAAAAGAGTTAAGACGCGACTCCTTGTTTGTAAGGGGCGGATTCAAAACTCACCCGCCATTTGGCCAGCCGTTCATGGCGTCGGAAGCGTATTGCATTGTTTAGGCCAATAGAAACCGTAAAGAACCGAATGCAACCGGCGAGCAACCCGTGGGTCCTCCCTAACACCCCATTAAGTACTATAGGAAACAAACCTGCGGTTTTGATGGTAGACGCAATAATGCATGTTGCAAAGCCCAATTCAATACTGTGCTAATGTTGATGGTTAACCACTAAAACGGCGGTTTTTTGTTTATATCTTGGGAATGAAATGGATTTGAGGGCTCACATTTCAGGACGAAAATGAGAAAAATACGGCCTTTCATCTGATATCAAAATCGATGCTACTTCCGGGTAATAGGGGGTCCCAAAGACGATCGGAACACGCACCTTTAACGTTAAGTAATAAAACTCGTTACGTTATTTTAACTGTAGCAAATGTCATGTCACGTTATTTTGCATTACGTGTACCTGTCGTATGCACAATGAGTACTTGACACTGTCGTGTCTGCGTCGTCAGGAATTATCCAATGGAACCGAGATTGACTCCGAAGTCGGATATTCGCCCAATCACTTTCTCTCACATAGTTACAGTCGGCATTTAAATCTCCAGCTACGATTATATTCTGCAATATGAAATGTATAAAGGTTGTTTTACACGATGATCTAATTGTTCCAGTCGAGTTTTGACAATTTTCTTCTGAAGATAAGTGGTTGATTTGAGCAAGGTAGATGTTACAATGCTCTCTATTATATACCATCAACAGTTGCAGGTACTACTTGTCCAACACTATCCACATCAAGTGTCATCAAAATCAGAATTTGTATCCTGGTCAGGGTTCACCTTTTTTGTTATTAGCCAATAAATGTATAAGAACAAAATATGCAAATGAGCTCATTAATATACTTATAGGCCCATACATGAACAGTTGGTATGAGAAATACTTGTGTGCACCACAACCCACATACAAGGAAGGGCTGGAGGAAAGACGCTACCTCCCTTTTTGTGGTGATAGTAAGATTTTCCTTTGGGGACGTTAGGGATATCCCTAACGTCCCCTAGAAGGAAATCTGACGATCACCGCAAGAAAGGGAGGTACAGGTATTTTTTGTTAGATCTCAGGCAATTTCCCCCTAAATAAGGCAGGGTCCGCACCGTGATTTTTTCAAAAGCGCATTTAAAAGCAGTTAAGGGACGTTAGGGATATATGGCATATTCAATGGGCTCAGTTTGCAGATTGAATAATAAATTCTGATTTTAATCAAACTTGGTATGATAATAATGTCGATTACAACGCGCACATATCCACCCCTACAGGGGGCTCAAGGAGCGATGGCGAATATTTATTACCGCTGCCCCATCAGGAAATCGCCACAATAATTTCGCTTCATCTAGTGGCTGCTGTTAGGCGCACAACTCTACCAGCACTTCCATTGTAATATCCTCCATAAAACAGCTACCCAATTATCGCTTGGGTCAACGAAGCACTGAGACTAAGTTATCTTTGCCAAGGAGACAAACACGTTGACCACAACGGGGCTCGAACTCGCGATTCTAACGGTTCAATGATCATGAGTCCTACACTTTTCCACTAGACACACGTGCTCTCAATGACATTGGTATGTCAAAAATGTTCAATATTACCCATATCAATATGTTGTTCCATTGGGTTGTGGATAGAAATGGGTACTGTGAAGTTCCCACTTCAATAAATTCTTAAGCTTGCAGATATTATTGTAAGTGATGTGATTGATTAAATTACCTGTGTGCCGTATTTTGCGCTGCATCATCATAAACGTCAGTTAGATAATCACATTAAGATAAGGCATTCATCAGGGCTTGACGTGCATATTAACAAAAGCAAAATCCTTGATTGCTGTCACAGACAAACCAATATGTTAGAAATGAAAATAAATGCTATTACAAGAAATATAATGGACTTTACTGATTGCACTTATGAGTGGAGTGTGGATGTTACTTGACCATAGATTTTTACTCAAATGTTGTTATTTCGTTGTGCAATGTTTATCTAGTATGTGCTTGTTATCACATTATGTCCTATTAAAAGGAATTTCGCAATAACATTTTATACCAGTTTGCTGACACGAGTTTGCCCGACATTATTCCTACTTACTTATTGTTATATTTACGTTTTGAATTGTAAAGGGTGTCCCCAAAAGGTTAAGCTTAAACGAAGAAAGATCCCAGCAAGATATCACACTACACTCGAAGTACAATATACATTAAAAGTTTTCTCAGGAATTATAATAGATGGGACATGCCCTTCTATGCTGTTGTTTTGTTGTCACCATGGGGGGGCTAGGGAAAACCAAGTGTAAATTCATAATAAATTATTAAAATCATATAACCGTCTGTCCCACAAAAAACCTGGCACATTTTCTTGAAAAAGATAAATGTTCACTTCAATTTCATTTCCCCAATATCAGTGACCAATGGATACACATAGAGTTCAGCATAAACAATTGGGTTAAAGATATTCAATCACCGGCCCGGTATGCGGTGTAGAAAAACACTTCAGATTCCCTTTCATCTGGAATGCAGGACCTTGTTATATTGTCGCGCAGCTGAATAGTTCAGTGTTACCGCTCTCCAATTAGACTGAGTACTTTTTCAGGACAAAATACTTTATCCTCATTCACAGATAAATAAATATTGAGCTTCTTTAGTGCGTGTTCAATTAACTTTTGGCCATATTTTTCATCATTTATTAGAAAAGGAAGAAACATGAACAAACATCATGAGAGAATGTTGCAGGACAAGTCTTTGACCTAACAACTTTGTGCAGAACCAAAATCCGTAACATATTGCTTAACTTCATTTCTACACAATTTAACGCGTTTCAGAGAAATGTAGTGCCAAAGAACTATATATAATGTCCTGGTTAGTATGGTGAGAGAGGACGGGTATTTGTCACACAACCCGAATCGTGGAGGTGGTAACACCTGGCTACAACAATGGCCCCACATACCGGCCCATTGTAATATCTTTAGCTCATGGTTTGCTGAAGTCTATGGACATATCCATTGTGGTCGCGCGGATATGGAAAGAGAAATGAGTGGACCTTTTATTTCATTGTTTTAAGAAAATGTGCCAGTACACACAATGTTCGGGAACAGACAGTTATGTGATCTGTAAATCATTTATTAGGAAATTACACTTGTTTTCCCTTTACCTCGTTATTTGGTCAGCCCCATAGTCTATTAACGGCGTATCTTTCCTATAGGTTTCTGCCTATTTTCAGTTCCTCATCTTGTGCCCTCTTGTGAATGCCAGGAAAGAGACAATGAGATGATTGGAGAGAAATATGCATGGAATCGCAACAGGATTTTCTGAAGTTTCAATGGAAGTGTTTAACTCTCTCGCGTAGAATGCATATGAAAATCATCGGGCTTTCTGTTTTGCCTGTGAATAGGAATACTCTACATTCCTGGTTTTATTTATTCCAGCCAACATAATACGGTAACGCATTTTTATTTGCTGTGCAAGGGTCATGGTCCGAAACCCCGCATTTTACCGGACGTGGTCAAATTTTGGTATCTGGAAGAAAACTACTTTTATTCTCATTTACCCTGTAAAGGCCTGAAAAATGTGGCCCATTTTTGGTCTACCAATATTAATTTGACACAGTACTCAATGGGGCTTATGAAATCGTGTTTAGCTTTAACATCAAACGTATTGAAATATCGGCACACGAAATTTACAGATGTTTTTTTTGGGGGGTTAATGCCCTTCTATCTAGATAAAACCATTATATGTTTAAATCAGGCACCCACTTAAAAAGACCCTGGCCATCTTTAACACATTATGTAGGGTAATGGGAAGGGAAGCAAACGACACTTGCCAGGAATGTTTGCAGTTGTCCAAGAATGTGTGCTATGCAGCAAAAATATTTGCCCTCCTTGCTTCCATTTAAAAAAAATGCATCAAATCCCCCTTGATTTTAAAGTTCATGTTCACCTATCTCCCCTTGATGAAATGTTTCACGTTCCCCCTCTCCCTCTCCTCTCTCCTTTTTTCGTACTCCTCAAATCACACATTCCCTTGACGTAAGTACCGTTCCTATTGATTTTATCCGGCAAAAGCCGCTCACCTCTAGCACCTCTTAACGGTTTAAAACTGTCAATATCGCAGTAACCTACTATTGATCATAAATAATAACGTATCACCTTGTTGAGGACCTCGCGGGGAATTCATGAAGCAGCCAGACGTTGTACCCATCTCTGGCTAGATCATATTTGAAAACCATTGTGTTTGGACAAGATAAGAAGAGGAACGTTGCTGAAAGGCTTACGGGGGATCTTAATTATTATATATTCTGTTTAAAGTTAGTAAGGTGTCCTGCATTTTTAAGGATAGTCGTTTTCACTTACAAGTAGTAGGTGAATCGAAGCGAACTACATAGGGTTCACGTTCGAAAACGTCTCGAGTGTCCACCCAGTCATACCCGTCGGTGACAGTTAATTTTGAGGGCCTGTAGGAGTGTAAGAAGCAATGCAGTTCTGAAGTGTTTGTACGTAAAATTCACTATAGTTAATATCAGTACTAAACCCTGGATTTAATTTCCACCAAGAACCCCCTTGTTTTACAAAGTTCCCCACATTTCCCAGAGGTTGGACTCAAAAATTCTGTTTCAGCACCCTTCAAACTATAGAAAAACATCTTCAAACTTTCTTCCCCAAACTTCTAGAATGACATTCTGATTTATAACCCTACTATATGTTTCCTGTTGTAACATTCCCATACGAACAATAATGAACCTTCGGATAAACGAACCTTCAGAATAACAAATTTTTGGATAAACGAACCTTCAGAATAACAAATTTTTGGATAAACGAACCTTCAGAATAACAAATTTTTGGATAAACGAACCTTAGAAATAGCGATCCTCCGGATGATAAACGAACCTTCAGATAAATGCGCAGACCTCGATTCGGTGGAATGCCTTTAATCTAACGTTAAACAAGTGAAATGAATGACAGGTTGTCATGGTTGAAATATGAAATTGTATTGAGCACTTGAAGAAGTAGATGTACTGTTCTTGGGAAGATGTTCTTCCTTGGCGAGCACCAATCACATAGGTATACTGTGTTGAACAACGTGACTAAAATAATAGTTATAACAATAAAAGTAAATAGAATTTATTCTGGTAAGACATAAAGGCATCATTAATTGATTAATTGGTAATGACTTTATCACAATGTTTTTTTTACATACGGGGCGTTTCATACATGTAAATACATAAATGTTGATAAAGCCTTTTGCCAATCCTACACCGGGAGAATTGCCTTTACCAAAATGTAGGGGATTGAATTTCTGAGAGGGGCAAAATCATAAATTTAGGCGCACAAAATCGATAATTCTGGTATTTTTCCTGGCAAAAGGAGGGAGACAGTCCCATGTCCCCGTTGTCGCCACTGCCTGGCATAAATCTAAAAAAAAAACAATCGAGATTTACTAGTAATAGTATTACATAATAACTCCATGGTTGTACCTTGAACCGCAAAGAAATCTCTTGTACATGGCTGTAACTATAGGTAAACAGAAAATCCACAACATTCATAGAGACATTTGTTTGATTTTAAATTAAAAATAAAAAAATGTATAAAGTTCCTGTTTCAAAAAGTTTGTTTCATAACCAATAATAACTTTGGCGTGGATTCAAATTTAAGGAGAGTTTTGAATTCAGGAATAAGGCAACAATGAATTTGTTTCCAGTGGATGTCCTCTAAAAAAATGCGGAATGCGTATTTTAAAGTTAATGCAAAACCCGAATCGACAACCTCGTTCCCCCACTTTACTCCATCAATAGAGATTTTGGTATGGAAGAAAGTTCAGATTCCTCCTCATTACCCATGAAATTTTAAGTCCAGGAAATGTCTCCTATTGATTTTTATGAACAAAAACGTCTCACAAGTTGTGGATTATCATAACCCCATTTATTAGCACGCAGTGTCCTATGGGCCAATTTAGTACACTTTTTGCTTCTACTAGCTGGACAGACTTCACTAAAAATTGTAATCAGACGTTTTTAGTCATACGCTTCATGTGAGGAAAAGCATATGAAACTCGACCATGTTCGGATCACCCACCTTTAATTCCTGAATACAATCTCACCAAATATGCCCAAAATTTCAGGTGTCCGTTGTCCAAACAGTTGCAACGTGCATTGCATTAATATTGATTGGTTGTCAATTGTGCAGTTTTTTAAAGAAAATAAAGCTGTGTATTTTCGCTAGATTGGTTGTTTTTGTCATGTCGGGGGGGGGTGGTAAAGTTTGGTCGCGTGTGTATGAAACCTAACCAAATGAAATGTTTCCATTTTCGCTAGTTGTTAGTTTGTCATTTTGTGAAATAAAGTTCGGTCACGTGTGTGACTTCCCGAATAATGGCCCTTGTACCCTTTTGATATTTTGGTTTCAGTTTTTCATGTTCTATTGAAACGGGTGTTTTGTTTATACGTTATAATTGATATCATGTTTCACTATCGTTTTGTTCTAATACCACTTACGGAATCTGGGTTACTAATTGGACCTTAATCTCTAGCGAGTGTTTCACTTTCTACATACTCAGAGTGTTTTTAATATCAACAAAACTTGTGAGGATAACTCATCGGTACCTCACATGAATTGTGGCGTCGGTAGTGGTTCCGAAGCGTCACTGGTTTTTTCCTCACACAAATAACACAGCTCAACGAGAGCACGTTTTTGCTTATTTGGTATTAGTTTTATTACTACATCACCATCTTCATTCTTGAGCCCAAAATATGTCGGCGTAGACTTTACAACCAGACTTAAGCTTACGGTCTGATGTATTCATGACTGGACTGATTCTCACAAAAGACTTGCTCCTTATACGTAATCAAACTTCATAGTCCTCCCCCTCCATATTATTTTTTAACCCAATCAGCAAGTTTACATCTCATAAAGTTCTGGACTTTTCTTAGCCAATCGGAAACTTCCAATGACTACAATTTCTTGGAAGTGTGGGTGTGTTCCCAGATAGTACGGAGTCTATTGAGGACACTTTTGTCAAGTTTGATTTATTATACACAATTTTGGACGTTATTTCCCTTCAAATTAATTCACCCACATCATACTGCACTGGTATAAAGATTCCAAAAATGGACCAAGAAACTAGGATACTGTATGATGTCATTTGGTGGGATCTAGGAAAACAATTAACATCTTGATGTCATTTGTAACTTTACTTCTGAAAATTTGAGCTCTGTACCTCTTATCATTTTCACACGCAACAGCAAATTTAAAATTGAGGGTGTCCCTCAAAACATTCCACCGGGGTGAAAATTCAATTTCAGAGGCATAATAATGACTACAACCCCTCAGATCCTTCACTTGGCCATCTTGATAACCTTTTTCTGTAGATTGCAATATGGGAACAGAAAAAATGCAACCTTTTTTTAAATAAATTTTTTAGTAATATGTTTTTAATGTCACAAAAACCACTTGGACAATACTTTGGGGGGCCATAAGTCAAAAGTAAAAGTTATATAACTTCCAAATTTGGGCTGGAGATAGATAATCCTAAATACTACCCTTGTGTATCTTATACTTATATCAGCTGCGTTGGAAGAGATATAGCCTGTCCGCAAAAATTAAAAATGTCCAATTTGACCTAGACTTGGCCCCCCCGAAAAACAATTTCGACTTCTGCACCAAAATTCTGCTTGAAAATGTTTGAGGGTGGTCCTTGCTTCATTTTTTGGCAAATTTCATTGTGGTGTCTAAGTTCTTCTATAATTAACTGTACTTTCAAAAAGCCCTACTTCATTAAATTCAGTTTTTCAAAGAATTCCCATTGAAACACACACGAAACCTGAACTTTGCAAACTGGGTATTAACTTGCAACAGTTCAACTTTTACTATATAGTTCAATTAGAATACTAAAAGTATTATAAAATTTCTTACCAAACAAGATACCAAGCTGAAATTTGGTCCACGGTGCTAATAAGGTGATGATATGATATTGATTTCAATTTCATTGTTTGGTTCTACCAAGGTCAACTTGGATATTCAAATTCCTTAAAAAACTGCGACTTGAAATACCCAGGTTTCAACTTTCAGAATCTGTGTACATTTCTATGGGAACTTTGTCTGATCTTAGGTTGAAAGTTTGATATTTTTTGAAGCCTTTTTGCCTACATATGGCAGTTAGACAACATGTTGCAACGTCAGCACAACTTCAGCAGGGGCCCTCAACCATAATATTACAAGCAGAATTTGGTGCAAAATGTCTGACCTTGATTTTTAGGGGGTCAAGTCACGGTAATTTGTACTTGTTGCTTTTTTGCGACAGGCTATATCTCTTTCCAATAAGCTGATATGAGAGTAGATATTGTAAAACACAAGGGTAGATTCAAGATAAGCTTTACACCAGCCCAAATTTGGAAGTTATATCACTTTTACTTTGGACTTATGGGGCCCCCAAATTAAGGTCCGATGGTTTTTGGCCACTTTTGACCCTACCCCCTGTTATTTGTAAATTGGTGCATGTACATTTGTTTTTTCTATTTCACATATTTTCAATCTGCAGCAAAAGGATTCCAGAAATGCCAATTTTGAAGGTCTGAGGGGTGTAGTTATTTACTTATGGCCCTCTGAATATTGAATTTCCACCGGTACATGTTTTTGTGGTGACCCCCCTCCAAATTTAAAATTGCTGTAGCGTGAACACGAAAAGAGGTACAAAGCCACATTTTCACGGATTTTAGTTTCTCATGAATATCTTTCAATACAACCAAAAAGGAAACGAAATCCATGAGGTGATGGTGTACTCTCATTTGTTGAATTGGCATGGAATGACCCAGGTGTTAGGTTTCGAAGGTGTCCACGCTTTCCTAGCGGTAGTAATCATAACGGTATATGTACATATACATTTTATTTTGTTTTGAATTTTAAACTACTTAGTTCTTCCAGGCACAAACGAACTTCTTCACAACATGTTTAGATCATACTGAAAGCGCGCCACGCTTATCTCATTAACTGTTGGGTCCTTTGTATAGCTTTATACCAAAGCACAGAAAGGTCAAACAGATTCGCCCTGGCCCAAATCTCAAATTCATTTCCATTCTATAATAATTTCCTTATTAAGTCCATTTAAAGACGAAATGTCGAGTGGTTTATTACTGACATCGTCTTTAATGTTCTTGACATGTGGGAATATGCCACAAGGTAAAATTACACTTCATCACAAAAATTTCCCATCCATGACCTTCTTCATAATACAGTTTGCTAGTTCGATATTCCGTGTCGTTCATCCACTATCGGAACCTCGTGCCCACACGCATTGTCATTTCCTCCT
>JAMKCH010027827.1:0-23147 GCA_023653785.1 Ophioderma brevispina | reverse complement strand
GAACAGTCGCATGTCGGCCACAGTTGACCCCTTGCTATGTAACAACAAGGCAGCGGTTTTTGGCTAGACTGCAGCTACACGCAGCACAACACATCGTGAGGAGAATCATGGGGGTTTTATATAGCTTTAAATAATATCAACTGCCTTGATTGTCACCTTTGTTCGCTTTAATAAGGCCTTCGACACATCAATAGGTATGTTTTGTTCTTAATTGTGTATATTATGGCATTCAGAGACCATAGTCAAGGTCTGCAAGTTGCTTTTCTACCAACTCTGCAGTTCAATAAGTTATGGTTGATGGTATAACTTTGTAATTATTCATACACAAAGGAAGTTCTACACGGTGTGTTTTGGATCCATCCTTTTCATCATTTAGTGGATTAACCTTCTGGGAAGGCATATGGAAATGACTATGGAATTATTCCTCAAACCTTGTAAATTAAGATGATACCATGCCAAAATATAAACATCTACTAGACTATGCCTGAGATAATTGCCTTGCTTTTGGTCACTTCTATGCTGATGCTGTAGACATTGGACTAATTGTCAGTGCACAAAATCTGAGCACATCTGCCATCAAATTTCCTCTCTTCCCATTTCAGTTATTATTCCTCTCTTATCTCTGTAAATAATAATTAAATAACAAGAGGTTTCACGACCTTTAGGTCACCTAATTAACAAAGATGTGTGTCTTTGATTGGCTGATTTTGGAATTCAATTGAAAATTGTAATTTTGGCCACCATTTTGGCTGCCATATGAAATTAGTTTATGGAATATGCCATTTTCAATGCTGGCAAAACTTGAGGGTTTCATGAAAATATCTCCAATGAAATTACGGCCCCTTTCTTGAGACCGATCAAAAATGTGTAGTTAAGACATTTTCGTGATTCTTGTAAAAAGTGCGGTGAAATGGTTGTAAAAGTTCGTTGACCTATGTCGGCCATATTGGAGGAGGTAAAATATGTACCATATCTTAAAATTGTTTGCAAATACTTCACTTTAAATCTGTATAAGTTTTCATGCTTTCCCACAAAGTGCAACAGTTCTTATCATATATAGACCTAACAGCTGTACTAAGAGAGTTTATGAGAGGATGCGGAGAGAAATGCGGGAGAGAGAAGAGGAGGAAACAAGCTCCGAGGATGAGCTGGAGCGGGAGGAGAGAGACTTTTGGGATTTAGAAGTTCTGGAGGAAACGAGAAGTTGAGAAGAACCAGCGGCGAGCAGAAGAAGACCAATGCCAGCCCACAGCATGTATTGCGGCGGCGGAAGCTGTATAGGGCAGAACCCGGCGCATCAACTTCAGTGGAGCCGGCGCTCTTTCCCCCACTTGCTTTGCCTCAGCCAACGAAGGCAAAAGGAGACGGGGAAAGGGACCGGTCGCATCCCAGTCCATCGGGCACAGGCTATCCGGCCCACAAGGGAGCAACATCGCGTTGTCATCCCAAGTATAGTCTTGCCTGATGGCATGCCATGGAATGCTACACAACTTCAACCATCACCGGTAGCATCCAGTCCATCGGGCAAGGCTATCCTGCAGAGGGATAAACCTCGCGTTGTCATACCAAGGATAGTTTTGCCTGACAATGCTACACAAGATGTGCCAATCTGCCCTAACCCCCTTCGGCCGGCAACCACTTCAGTGCTGCTACCACACAAGTCCAGCCTTACATCTAACGTTGGAACCTGGCCAATATAAAATCACAAATGGGGCCTTCATCCGACCGGTATTGGATCCTGTTACCCGGCAAGAAACTGAATGGGCCGGGCCCTATCATTCCGGATAATATAGGTTTCTCCTGCGCCGTGGTGCGTTGGTTTAACCAACAGTTCCAAATACAACTACTGCTACCATACAAGACGCAGCCTGCAGGCACGCTACCACGAAGTGAAGCCGAAATATACAGCAACAGACACAAATAAATCTGATCAGAAAACGGTCTTTGATAAACATATGTTGACCTTAATTCAAAAAAGAACACATTTCCCTTGCCCACAAAATTCCCCAATGACAATTATCATTGTCCAGAACAAATTAAAAACACAATGCCCATCTAATTAGCAAAGGCGGTTAATTAAACAGACCTATAGGCCGCCAATATTACGGTAAAACTGCACTCGCCTTAACAGGCGTGCGGCCGCCCTAGTTCCCGCCAATTGAAGGGTCAGTTGCACGGGTCAAAGTCAGCGGTTGCGACCGGGTAAAGGTCGGCGGCTCGAAACAATAGAAGTTTACTGCCTGTCCGGCTAGGGTAGAACAGTTTCGCTGCTGCTCCGTAGCCCGCCGTGGATGCCAAGGTATAATTATAAAATGCAATCATTTTTTCAGGTAAGTATCAGATAGTGCAGTGGATAAGGCGCCGGACCCAAGACGCTAGGGATTCAGGGTTGAGTCCCACTCAAGGTAAGTTCCAATTTTGTGTTCTTTTCGTTTTCGATACCTTTTTCAGTGAGAACGTCAGGTGATACCCACATGACCAGTGGCACGTGATGATAAGTGGCGGGAAACTGCTAAGCACGTGATGATTCGTGGCGGGAACTGCTGGGCTAGGCCAGCGATTCTTGTATCAGGCTAGCAATGGACAACATGAAATCAACTTCGGAGTCCTCCACCGAGGAAAAGCTTGCCTCGGTGGTTGGAAAAGCCCCACAAGGAGAGATGAAAAAAGCCTAAAAAGAAGCTTAAAGGCGCGGGTGGATATCGGGGAGAGTAGCGCACAAAAGGACAGCCGACGACCCCGCACACGGCAAATATGCCCGACCTGAGGCGGGTTAGGGCAGCAAGGCGAGCAGCAGACACCGGCGCATCAACTTCATCAGCGAGCGGCGCTCTTCCCCCGACCTGCTGTGCCAAAACTCAAGCCAAAAGAAGGCTAAAGAAGCCGGGGGAAAGGGCCCGTTGCATCAAGCTCATTGGGCAATGACTATTATTGCACAAGATCGGAGCATCCGCGTTGTCATTCCCAGGATAGTCGCGCCCGATGACATGGTGCAACCCATTGATGAAGCTGCGCTTGACACGGACCCAACGCTGGTACCGACTCTAGCCAGTGACATTGATGAGCCTATAGGATATCGAAGGATTTTTTTCTGATGATCCCGCGCAAGCCAGCCCACCGCGACCGAAGCCCCGCAGTGCGAGTACATAGACTCGGGCAGAAAAATGCACCCGAAGCGAGGACCGATTTTGACCTGCTGGACCCTTCTAAGGACAATCTCGGATGGACGCCACATTTTGACCCCCCGGTGCGACGACACGTGTTCCGCGGTACACTGCCGAATGGACCGACATTTGACGCTGGACCAACAGACGACGTCCCATGACTATTTTGCGGAGTTTTTTCTCTCTTATCTCTTCCAGGAGATCGCCGACTGGACAAACATCCGGTTGAGAGAGAAAGAGGGTGAGAAAGAGGGACATCGGCGCCGAAATCCGCGAGTGGTTTGGCACCATCTGTGATGGGTCTTAATTCGCTTGCGAACGCCAAGGATTATGGGTCGACCCATCGGGTGTACGAGAAAACCGACGATTTGCAATGCGATGGGAAACACGCGTTTTGAAGTCCTGCTGGTAGCAGCTCCTGTGCGAACCCGACTACCGAACCCAAAAGAGATGGAATGCAGAAACCCAGGAATAAAACGAGCATAATTCAATTTACATCCGCGAAAAGCATCCGCTGGATAGAGTACAGTCCGCCTGGGACACTGTTCCGCGGAATTGCCAGGAGAAATATAACTGCAATCCGAAACTATCTCTCGATGAAGCATGGTGCCGTACAAGGGGCATTACGGTGGATGACGGAACATCGCCCCAATGCCGACCAAGCCCTACCAGCCAGGGCCTTCAGAATGTATGCATTATGCGAATGGGGAGGACACGGAATACATTGCAACTTTACTGCCTAGGCACCTTCAAACACCCGGCGGAAAGGTCGGGATATCGCGCTCGACGTGACATCGATTCCCCACACAAGTCCATCAAATTTACTGCGACAAGTTGTACGGATCCTATCTATTAGCCCACGAACTGTTGGAGCGCGATTCCTATCTAACGGGGGCCGTGAAAGAGAATTCACCGGGACAGCCGACTGACTTCTGAAAAGATAGCAGCAAAAACTTCCGAGCCGATGTCATCAAGAACTTGGAAAAGGCCCCGCGTTGTATTTTTATGTTCGGCAAAATGGGCGCACAAAACGGTTCACGCGGGGGACAGACATCAAGGTGGTGCCATTAGTTTCAACTGCGCATAACGGGTACAGCGATGCCAATGATCCCGAGAAAATCAGCCGGCGCTTTCGGCTTACCAAAGGCTCTAAGAAAGAGGCGTACATTATCGCCGCTCCGCCCGTAATTGTTGAATACAATAAGTACAGGAGCGGCGTTGAAAAGCTGATCAGTTACGTGCATTTACAACTCCTGGCTGGAGAAAGAGTCAGCATGGTGGAAGCAGGTGCTTTACTTCTGGTCGATATCAGCCGGGTCAATGCTTGGATTTGTTACAATCGTGTACACAATGCGGCGGCAAACCCGGTTGCTGATAGAATTGTTCGACATTCGAGGTTTATCCTCAAAACTGGCCGGGGAGCCATTGCAGTTCCCCTGATCGACCTGTGTAAGGAAAAATGACTCACCCATAGGGCAGGGGACTGAGTGGTTGATATGAGGAAAGAGCATCCGGCACCCTGTCGGAGATGACCAGACACTCGAAGAACGACTGATGAAGGAAGGGCGAAGGCGGACTACGTTCGGGGTGTGCAGAACGTGCGGGGGGATGCATCTCTGTTGGGTGGAGTGCTTTTTCGTATACCATCGCTCCTCTTTGCTCAGCTTTTGCAGCCTTGAATTGATCGACCACTCGCGGTCCAAACAGCGTGCATGTTGCGCAAGCATTGTGCCGAATGACGGACGCCTAAGGGAAGGTTGTGCCGAATGATAGGGCACCCTGCATTGCTAACTTTGTCCGCTGACTTACTCGGACAAATGACAGAACGTGCCGCCAAGCGTTGTGCCGAAAACAACCGTGCCACAGCTGTTAGTTCTAACATTGACTATAGCCCGACGCATACAGGGTTGTGCCGAGCGATTAGTTCACCACTATCGATCATCTGGATTCCATACAGATGGTTGAGCAATGGTCCTTCTTACTTTGAACCTAAAGCAGTTGGTGGACAAGCCGTCTAGCAAGCCCAAAGGCGGTGACCTTGATAGGAAAGCATGGGCCAACCTCAACAGACTCAAGAAACTGGCGTGGGTCGTCCAAAGAACTTCCTTCACACAGATCGGAGTAGAACCTTCACCCAACTTGACGATTGTGGAGAGCCAAAACATAGCCACATCATAGATGACTGTGATGAGGTCTACAGTCCCCAAGAGGAATTCCAGGCCTGATCAACCTGGATGGGATGAAACTATCAGCTGGTTAAAGACGGAGCTTCACTGTGATTTTGGACTTGCACGGACGAACGAACGAGTGCACCACTGAACTAAGGACTTTTACATTTAAGATAGCTTAAATGTTACACAAGATGTTGTGCTAGTTAGAGAGCACCATCTGTTTTATTTACTTTCAGCTGATCGGCCCTAAACCCTGCCGGCCGGCTGTCTTACAAGTCAACTAAAATCAAAGACTTGTAACTTCAAACTATCAGCTAGCTACTGCTACGTCTCCAGTCCACCCGCAAATCGCTTCACTGCTGCTACCAAACAAGTCCAGCCTTACATCTATGTTGGAACCTGGCAAATAAAACCACACATGGGAGGCCTCATCCGAACCGGTATTGGGATCCTGGACCCGGCAGGATTGAATGGGTGGGCCTATCCTCTCCAGGATATATAGGTCCCCTGCGCCGTGGTGCGTTGTTTAAACCAATTTCCAACAAGACTGCAGCCTGGAGCTACTGTACTACTAGTAGTGCAACCGAAATACTACCAGGAACACCAAATAAATCTTATCAGAATGTCTGTGATAAACAGATGTTGAAACCTTAATTCAAAAAAGAAAAAACAATTTCCCTTGCCCACAAATTCCAATACAATTACATTGTCAGACATTAAAAACAACAAATTTCCCTCTAAGTTAGAAAAGAGTTAATTAAATAGACCTGTTGGCCGAACATTACGGTAAAAATGCACGCGCCTTAACAGGCGTGCGGCCCGCCCCTAGTTACCGTCAAGGGATGGGCAGTTAGCCGGTCAAGGTCAGGGGTTATGACCGGGTAAAGGTTAGTGATTGGGACCGATCCGAGTCATGCAATAGGCCAACATTCCGGTATTAAAACAGCACGCGCCTTTAAAAGGCGTGCGGTCGCACCCTTAGTTACCGTTCTTCAAGTGAGGGGTCAGTTAGCCGGGTAAAGGTCAGGGGTTGCGAGCGGGTTAAATGTTAGTGGTTAGGACCGATTATGCAATAGCCCCACATTACGGTTAAAAACTCACGCGCCTAACAGGCCGTGTGTGGTCGCCCCTTAGTACCGTCAAGTGAGGGGTCAGTTAGCTGGGTCCAGGTTCAGGGGTGCGACCGGGTAAAGTTAGTGGTTGGGACCGATTCATGCAATAGGCCCAACATTACGGTAACAAAGCAACGCGCCTTAACAGGTTCGTTGCGGTCGCCCCTAGTTACCGTCAAGGAGGTCAGTTAGCTGGGTCAAGTCAGGGGGTGCGATCCGGGTAAAGGGTAGTGGTTGGGACGATTCATGCAATAGGCCCAACATTACGGTAAAACAGCACGCGCCTTAACAGGAGTGCGGGCGCCCCTTAGTTACCGCCAATGCAAGGGTCAGTTGCTCGGGTTAAGGCCAGGGGTTTGCGCCGGGTAAAGGTCAGGGGCTAAGAACACTAGAAGTTAACCGGAACACACAAAGTTTCGCTGACGTGGCCGGATTGGATTCCAAGGTATAAAATATAAAAAAGGCAATCATGTGTCAGGTAAGTATCAGATGGCCCAGGGATGCGAGACCGACCCAAGCCGCTTAGGTTCGAATTTCCAGGTGCGAGTCTCAGTCAAGGTAAGGAATGTTTTTCTTTCTTTTGTAATATTTTTGTACTCCCCGCTTCCCGTTGGGGAGGGGAAATGCCTGAGGGTGGGGAGTTATATTTTTCGCTTCTTTTCTTCTCCGGACTTTTTTGCAGACGGGTTGTGACCTTGACCGCGCCGTGTGCCCGGCTAAGTCAGGGTTCACTTTAAGGGTTGAAGGCAGAGGTGTTTGTGACCGGTTAGAGGTCTTTGTAGTTGGTGGTTGGTGGTTTTTTCCGCGTTTCAGTATTGTAGGTTTTCCGAACATTACGGTAAAACCATGGTAAAAAGTGCGGTAGTATTAGGCCAATTCATTCCCCCAGAAATGAACGTAGCTTTATAATAAATGGTTGGCTACCTAACCGGTTTAGCAAAAAACCTATTTAGGATTGGTGTTTTAGGTTCATTATCTAATGTTTTAAAGAGTGCGAGCATGCTAGTTTATGACAGCAAACTCGCAACAGTCAATTGAGGTTAAGTACTGGGCTATCGCATGAAGTTGCTCTAAGGATTGAAAAGGGGCCGCGACCAGATCGTATACTATAGGAGGGTAGGGCATCTCGGACATTTCAAAATGAACTAAGTCCAGAAGAGTTCAGAAAAAAAACTAAGTTCCAGATGTCCGAAAAAAACAAAACTAGTCAGAGCGACGCGTCCGTGTTCAGCGGAAATTCGCCATAGATCTTTTGGTTAAAGTCACGTAGCCGGGGCCACCGCATGTTGACTTTTCAAAAATGAAACTAAGTCCAGAGTTCAGAAAAAACTAGTCACAGAGCGGACCGCTTCCTTGGTCAGCGGTAAATCGTCTAGATTATAACCCAAATCTTGGGTTGAAAAGCACGTGCCGGGCCACGGCTCAGGGAGATTTTCCGAGCGGCCCGCTCCTTGGGTCAGCGGAAAGTCGCCTAGATCTTTTGGGAAAAGTAACCTAGCCGGGCCACGGTATGAAGACTTTTCAAAAATAAACTAAGGTCCAGAGCGGACCGCTTAATTGTTCAGCGGAAAGTCGCCCTAGATCTTTGGTTGAAAAGTCACCTAGCCGGGCCACGGTATGTGACTTTTCAAAAATTAAACAAGTCCAGAGCGACCGCTTCCTTGGTCAGCGTAATACGTTCTAGATTATTAACAAAACTATTGGGTGAAAATCACGTGCGGGCCACGGCAGCGAGATTTTCCATTAGGGAACAACTTCTTGGTCAGCTTACATCCCCATATATCTACTAGCGAACGTTGGGTGAGAAATGCAAGTACGTAGCCATTTCAAAATGAACTAAGTCCCAGGCGGACTTATTCCTTCTCAGCGGAAAAGTCGCCCCTAGATCTTTCGGTTGAAAAAGTACACCTAGCCCGGACACGGCATGTAGGACTTTTCAAAAATAAAAATAAGTCCAGAGCGGACCGCTTCCCGTGGTCTTCACCTGGAAGGAAGTGGCCCGTGGACTTAAGAGGAGCGGCCTCGCTGAATGCTAGTTCAAAAAAAAACGACTAGTACCAAAAAATTACTAAGTCAGGGTTTAGGGGGGCGCCCTACTCGAATCTCAATCGTCAGGTTACATCAACGTGGAAAATTCCTAGTACGGAGTTAGGTACGTTAAGGGATATATAACGCTTTACATAGGCCTACAGGGGAGCAGCTCAGAGTTAGTTTAGAGTCACAGGCGCGCTGAACCGAAAGTTCAGTACAATTGGATATTTTGTTTAGAAAAAGCTGACAAGATAAACGTGTGAAGTCCTCCAATTTTTACGAAGGTTTTTACACTTAGTTTTAAAGCAAAAAGCTGCAGTGGTCCACTGGTTAGGATATTCGCCTTTGGTGCAGGATGTCCCCGGTAGGGCCTCTAGTGGGGATTTAATCGGGTACACAATTCTGGATTTTGTATAATAAAAATATTGATTAAAAACTGAGTTCCGCTCTCTCTCCCGTGGTTCATTTGGAAATGGGTAAAAGGTAAATGAACCAAGAGAATATTCAGTCCTTCGGAGGGGACGTTAAGTTGTCGCTCCTGTACAGAGAGTCATACCTGTACACAGTCAGTGTCGAGAAAGAAGAGTAGGGTAATCCCTGATGTCCCAACCCTCATGGTCAGTTCGAGGGATCCCCCAGTAGAGTGTTAATCACTGATTGGGTGTATACCTCTGAGGGCTTTGTCCTCTCAATGTAATAAATAATATATAAAAAATAAGAAATACTTTACTGGGTGGGCACGTTTTAAAGGGGGATGGCCCGAATTAAAGTCGATTGGGTAATTTTTCATCCTGATAAATGGCTGAACGTACCCCAAAACCCCATCGCAAAGTTTCGCGCTGATATTTCAACCCGTTTTAAAGAGACCGTGAGGAGATTTCCAGAAGCGCCCCCAATTTTTCTCGAACCCCGGGTTTTTTTTTTTAACATTTGGAATGCTAACCAATGTATTAGATCACACATTGAGTGAATAAGCGAATACGCCCGTCTTGTGTTATAAAATGATGATTTAGTAGTTCTGTCGTTGCAACGGCAGAAAGTCAAAGCATGGTTTTCTATCGGGAACGATTACGATAGTAGGCAACTTGCGGTTTTCTTTTGCACTGTTTGTACAATAAACCATCAAAAGGTTTTTGGTAGGTGGTCTAAACCGATCCAGTGAAATTTGAGAGAATTGTTATTCCTAAAAAAAACTCCTCACTGTCACTTTAAAGAGAGTAAAAACGTATTTTGTCATACCCAAGAGTACTCTGTAAAATTGATATTGTCAACCAAATGGGGCACACTTTCGCTTCATATATCCAAACCAACATCCTTTAGCCCTTAATATTAAAGGGTATATGAGAAAAAGAGTAGCTTTCTTCTTGATACCAAAACTTTCAACCACTTCCGGTATCAAATCCGGGGTCCCTGGGGACGACGAGGCTATTAGCAATGGACCATGGACCTTAATTAATTGGCCCCACAAAAGTAAAGAAAAATTTTACTGGGTGGGTGACACTTTAATTTCATGATTCCTCCAACAACTAGCTTAATCATATTCATAACAGTAATAGCAACAGGTATAGGTTTGCGTGTCAGTTGGGTCCTTTTTCGTACCCGCACTCGAGTTCAGGTAAAAATGCATATTATTTGAATAAATAATATAGGATGTTCCTCTGCACCAAAAAACCCTGTCCAAGTAAGTTTGTCTTCAATTATATGGACCAGAAATCGGGAATAGGAGTTTGACTGTGCCTTTTGTAATATATCTAACATATATTGCAAAATGCCACAAAAATACAATTTCTCAATTGTGCCTAACTCGTAAAAACCACAATTGATTAATAATAATAATTAATTGCTTTCTAAAAAAGTGATATTGCTGCCCTTGATCTTGTGTCTTGTTGGAAACCTCGATGAAAATATTCTTAGTTCACTTTTGAGAAACACGCCCCCCCTACACGGTCTCGTTCAATTCGTTTACGGCCTACAGTCCTTGGTATAATGAATCTATTCGGGTCAGCTAGACAAATCCGTTAGACAACTGAAAAAAAGTGGAGATCCACAAGACTCGGATTGATAGAAGTTTTATACAATAACACAAAGGCATATTGTGAAATGTGTTTTGATGTAACAGGGCAAAAAAGTTGATTTTTATTCGTCTCTTGTTAGCAGTTGCTCGGGTGAGAGAAAAAGCTTTTAACATTGTTGATACTTTACTTCAAAAAGGATAAAAACAATGCACTCCCAAAAAGTGATTCAAATTTGATTCTTGCCCTGACAATTCTATCAATATGTCGTGAAAGATCATTCCTATTCGCAGTTAAATTCCCGAAATCTTCACATAACAAATCATTGGATTTTCATGTTTCAACCGAGCAACATTGGACCTCTCAGTTTGAATTGTTTCTAATGCCGGATGTTATAAAACTTATTAAAACCTCTCCAAATAAATCATGCGAGCTTGACCCAGGCACCAATACTTATCTTATAAGGTGTGTTGATGTGTTGCTCCTTAATTACACAATCATAAATAATCTTTTGAGCAAGGTATTTATATCCCGATAGCCTTAAAACAGATATATCGCCATCTCTTAAAAAACCTGGTTTGGGACAGGTATTTTTAAAAAAACTATAGACCCGTCTCCAATTTGAAATTTCTCGGAAAATAAGACATAGAGCGCATTGTTGCCTCTCAATTAAACAATAGTATCAATAGCAACGGTATCTCTGATCAAAAAGATTTGGGGGTATTTCAATCCGAATACAAGGTAAGCACAGCATTGGAATCTGGCGCGTTGCGTGTTCAAAATTACCATCTTGCCGCTATGGATGAGGGCTGTGTCACAGTCCTTAATTCTTTTAGATCTTAGCGCGCTTTTGACACTGTTGGATCAAAAATATCTGTCAAGAGATCATATATATCGGTGTCCATGGTAGTGCTCTGGTCAGTAGTATCGAAGGGACAGATTCATTTAGGTTCCGTATTAATCATGTTTATCAAACCCTGTTAGTCATGATTTTCTGCACACAGGGTTTCGGCCTTGGGCCTTGTGGTTTACAATTTATTACTTACCCTGTCCACGACATCATTGTAAAACACAACCTTGGCTACCATGTGTTGTATGATACACAATTATATTTTTTTGTTAAAAACCGTTCTCAACATGCTGATGATCAGGGTATTAGAAGTATTGAATAATGTATTTCTGACATTCCTCTGGATTGCAGAAAAATAACAAATGCATTTCCCCTGTTAAGAGGTTTCTCCACGACAACTCTGCAAATTGTTATTCCTCATGTGAATATTGGTGATTCCCAATGAATCCTGTCACAAGGGCTCGCCAATCTTGGTTCAATTTTGATTTTCATTGTCGCTCAATCCCTCATGTTTCAACATGTTCGATCCACAACTGATCACATTCGCAACATGCGTAACAATTAGGAAATATGTAAATTCCCAATCAGCTGAGCAAATCATTTCACGCAGTTGTCACTTCTCGTTTGGTTATGGGTAATTCACTCTTGGTGGTCTCCCACAGTTCAAATAAATCGGCTTAAGCGTGTTCAAAATTCTACTGCCAGGGTTATATCATTGTCTAGAAAACATATTTCTCAAATTCTGGGATTTGCACGGCGTCCAATAAACTATAGAATTATATACAAGATGATGCTTTTGTTTTTTAAATCTACAATGCAGGATCCTCCCTACTTGATATTTATTACAAAATGATAACCCTCGTGTTTACGTCTGCTAATAAAATGAATTGGTTTGAACCTCGGTCTTATCATTCTTGGGACGATTAGGTCTTTTCTTTGCAGCATTCAGATTTGGAACAATCTTCCTCTTCATATTAAACCGTCTAATACCCTTGAACAATTTAAGAAAAAATATGAAAACACCATACTTTTAGTTGAGGCTTTAAGCATCTTTGAATGTATATTTATGTATGCATTATATCCTAAATTGTGTAAGATGATTCTGTTGTGGTCAATCAGTATGTGTTAAGAAAACCATTATTTTTAAAGTAATATTAGTACATGTTTTTTATGAGGTAATATGTATGTTACATAAATTTTGGTAGTGCCTTGTGCCACATGGTATTCCATTTATATTTGCTTAAACGTTAGGTATTTTATCTGTTTATATCAGCGCCTTGGCACCTTGTAGGTGGATATGGCGCCTTATAAATCAGTCCATTTTATTATTATTAATTAAGTTTATTGCAAAAAGCATAAAATCTGTGTTAACACCAGGAAATGATTTCTGATCCTATTTGGGTGGCTTGGTCGCCGATTGTTTGGGAACCATTCGTCCTTCACCCTTTTGTCTTCCAAAACCAATCAGGTGTGTACTTTTCGGGGAAGATGACCCGGATATTGCTGGAAATGTCACTTCGCTATTTGCCACGGGGAGTCATAGGTCGCCCTTCTGTGCTTGTGGACAATTATTAAAATTTTTAGAATTCAACAGCTTCATAGAATAAAACCGGTAGGCAACTCTGTGGGTTGTTGTAATTTAAATACTGTAAACAATCCAGTTCCTTAGATTAGCATTTGCGTTTTGGGTCGTTTCGGTCTTAAGGAATTGAATTGGAGGGACTATTGATTCATGTTGTACTCTGAGACAAAAGCTTCTCTAATTTGCACATTGCTGTTAGGGAGTGTTAGGCCTATAGTATTTACTGATGGCTGCGAGGTCATTGTCACGAGGTTAATAATATTAACTTACAGGTGGTGCTCCCCAACTACCAACACTAAACTGCTAGGTGGCGGAAAGTCAATGGGAGTAGATCCAAGAGGTACACAGGTCTGGGGACACCGTGCTGTTTTGGGTAATTTCGGTCTTAAGCAATTTAATTCATATATGTACTCTGAAAGGGGGGGGGGGGGAATTAAAGGGGGGGGGGACAAATAGCGTCTCTTAAATTGCCACATTTACTGTGGGGATTGATTGGTTATAGTTTCTTACTGGGCTACTGAGTCATTTTTCACCGATTATAAGGTATATATATAAAAATTACACATGTTGCTCCTCAAATAACCAACACTAAACTGCTTAGGGGCGGATAGTCAATGGAGTGTGTCCAAAGTACACAGATCTGGGTTACACTGTGTGTTTTTGGGTAATTTCGATCTTAAGCAATTTAATTCCTGTATGTACTCTGAGACCAACTAGCTTCCTAAATTGCACCTTACTGTGGGGATGCTTAGGCTTATAGTTTTTATGAGGCGACTGAGTCATTTGTCACCAGATATATATGTATATATATGTAAAAATTACACATGTTGCCCCTCAAATACCAACACTAAATCTAGGTGGCGGGGATAGTCAATTGGAGTGTGTCCAAAAGTACACAAGATCTGGGGTACACTGTGTCTGTTTTGGGTATCTTTGAATCTTTAGCAATTAGTTGTCTGTACTTGAGACAAAATCGCTTCTCTAATTTGCCCACTGTGCTGTTAGGGATGATTGGCTTATAGTAATCTCATTAGACTGGGTGAGTCATTTGTCATTCGGTATGTAATATATAATTAAACATGTTGCTCTAAAATACCAATTTTAAAAACTACTTAGGTGGCGGGATAGTCACTTGGAGTCGAGATAAGAGTACACAGGGAGTCGCTTAGGGTCTTGATTACACCGTGCGTAGGAATTTTGCTGGAATAGGTATATACCATTGTACATTTCACTCAAGCTTTTTCCCAAGAGTTAAAGACCTTGAGAGGTCAATGGTCAAGAGTTCAAATGAAAATGAAGGGTCAAAAATTGTATTTATGAATTTGTACCATTGTTTTTAACTACAGGCGTTACATGGAGCCTAAGCCTGCACCTTAACTGCAGGCTTTATACTTTAGGGTGGTAAATTTCATTGGGTAATAATGAATGGCCCTTTGATTGAAAGATCAATGGCCTTTAAATTATGTTTCAGTAAGCCTTTTAATTGTAAAGTTTGGGTTGGATATTGGCCCTTTTAATTGTAAATGATGGAATGGCACTTTAATTCGTAAAGAATTGGTTAATGACGGAATGACCCTGTCATTCATAAATGAAGGAATGATTCCTTAATGAAGGTGACCTTTAATAGTAAGTTGATATTTAAATTGGTGAATGTTGACAATCTAATGGTAAAATGATGGAATGACCCTTTAATTGGTAAAGGAAGATAGACCCTTTACTTCATAAAAATGAATGATCCTTTATTCATAAATGAAGGAATGAAACCTTAATTGGTACATGAGTGGACCTTTAATTGGTAATGAAGGCATTGACCCTTTAATGGTAAATGAAGGAATGACCCATTTTACTGTAAATGACGGAAGGAATGACCCTCTTAATTGGTTAAATGAAGGAATGAGACCTTTATCATAGGACAATGGAATCAACCGTTCTAATTCAAAAAAGAAAGAAAAAGGACCTTAATTGGAAATGGATGGACCTTTAATTGGTAATGAAGGAATGACCCTTTACTTGGTAAAATGAAGGGAAGGACTCTTTAATTGGGGTAAATGAAGGGAAAGGACCCTTTATTGGTAAAGAAGGAAGGACCCTTAATTCATAGAAAAACATTGGAATCACCGTCTAATTATAAAAGAAGGAATGACCCCTATAAACTGGTTAAATCAAGGAATGACCCTTTTATGGATAAAGAAGGATGGACCCTTTAATTCATAGACAATTGGACAAATCACACCTAATTCATAAAGAAGGAATTACCACCTTATTGTTAAATGAAGGATGACCCTTTAATTAGTAAATGATGAAGCTTACATTAGGTAATTAATGGACCTCTAATTGGTAAATGAGGAAAAGAAATGCTGCCCATCAATTACCGCATTAAACTGCTCGGTGGCGGGATCGTCATTCAATTCTCAAAACTATGCAAGAGGCTATAGTGTGGTTATGCTCATTTGGTGCTCGTGGGAAGCCTCTGTCAAAATTTTATGGTGCTTTGCATATTAAATAAGCATCAGAAGCATCCCATTCATTGCTTTGGGTTGGTGTTTTAAAAGGGGGGGTTTGGGCAAATTATCGGGTGTTAATTTGCTTTGGCGGAAAAATTTAAGAAATGGGGTCATTAATGGATCTGAACCTTCTATTAATTGAACTGAAGGGATATATGTAATAAATGAAATTGGATGGTAACTTAAGTTAGGCTAGTGGATAGGTCAGTTCTTTAGCAAAACTAGTTGTAAATCTAGGTACTTTCAATAAGGATCTAATGGGGACTTCAAGCGTAAGTTTAGGTTATATTTATTGGATCGGACATTCTTTGGGCAAATGTGGAGGTAGAACACAGCGGCTTAGTATATTAATATTCGCAGTGTGCATTAGATTGTAACAGGAACTTCGAATGTGTAGTAGGCCTGTTCATTCCGCGGTACCTTCTTTTGAAAATTGCTGAGGAGTGGGAACTCAGTGGGGGTTTTTTTTTTTTGTTTAAACGCATATTTTTTTAAAAATATTAAAAAATTTTGGAATTGAAAAAAAAAAAATGAATTTTGATACATCAAATTGTTAATACTTGATTGGATTTGGAAAAATAGGAGTTGATTTGGAATTGGAAAGAAGCTGGAATTTGGAACAAAATATTTGAAATACTGATTTGGATTGGAAATAATAGGAGTTTGATTTGGAATTGGAAATAATAGGAGACTAACTCCTAGCAAATATGTGGCCACATTCATATCGCACTGCTTCCTGTGTTTTCATTGCTCGGGTGGTAATTAAGTTTTTGCAAAACGCAATAAACTGATTTACCCAGGATAATGATTGTCTGATCCCTTTTGGGGTGCCTGGTTACCGATTGATGGGAACCAATCGTCCTTCACCCTTTTGTCTTCCACAACCAATCAGGGTGTGTCTTTTTCGGGGAAGCTGACCGGCTTTCTTGGAAATGGTAACTTCGTAGTTGCCATCGGGGAGTCTAGTCGCCCCTCTGTGTTGCTTGTGGACAAATTTATAAAATTTCCCTCCTTCCCCTCCCCAGTGTGTGGTTATAGGAGACCGGCAGCAGAAGGTCTTTTAATTCCTAATGTTAGGTTTATTGGGGTTTTGGTATCTTTGCCTATGCTTTTTTTAACTTATTGAACTTTTGTATTTTGTAATTACCAATTTTTGGGAGGTTGTGTTTTATTCTTACGATTATGTAGAATTATTTGTTTTGTGCGAAAATTTAAGAAATGGGTCATTAATGGATCTGAACCTTCTGTAATGGACCATTGAAGCATAGATGTAATAAATGAAATTGGATGGTAACTTAAGTAGCTAGGGGATAGGTCAGTTCCTCTAGCTAAACTAGTTTGAAATCTAGTATTCAATAAGGATCTACTTGGGACTTCAAGTGTGAAGTTAGGGTATATTATGGGATCGGTACCTTCTTTGGAAAATTGCGGTGGGGTAGGAACCACCGGCTTATATTTAAATTTATAGTCAGCCATGCAGTGTGCATTAGATTGTAACAGGAACTGCGATGTGTAGTTAGGCTGTTCATTCCCCCGGTGACATTCTTTTGCAAATTGCTGAGGAGTGGGGACCTCAGTGGTTTAGTATATGCTGGTCGATGAGAGATTTTGGAATTGAAAAAAAAAAAAAAATGGAATTTGGATACATAAATATGTAATACTTTGATTTGGATTTGGAATAAATAGGAGTTTGATTTGGAATTGGAAAAAGAAGAAACTGGAATTTGGATAAATAAATATTTAAATACTTGGATTTGGATTGGAACTACATAGGAGTTTGATTTGGAATTGGAAATAAATAGGAGGACTAACTCATGGCAAATATGTGGCCAATTCATATCGCATTGCTTCCGTGTTTTCATTTCTGGGTGGGTAAGGTAACAAGTGTTTATAGAGGGTTATCCCGTAAACAGGCTCAAAGAGTGGTTGACAATTTTTTGTTATAAAAAATCAAAAAATTAAAAAACTGAAAAAAATAAAAAAAGTCCCCCCCCCCCCCCTTTTAGGTGGCTGCTTCAAAGACATGCCTCACAAGCGCACAAGCCACTCAGCAGTTAGAATGTAATATTTCCTATATATAGCAGCTCCCCAGATTTCGCTTGGGTCGAACGACCACGTTGACAGCAGTAGGGCTCGAACTACGATTTTAATGGTCTAATGATCCCGAGTCCTGCCCACGTTAGACTATAGGAATCAAACCACTAAATAACTCCCCATAGACATGTACAAAATGACCTCTCAACAAACGTCAATTTCTCGACCCCCCTATTAAGCCGACTAGTTATTTCAAATACTGGATTTTTTGGGAAGATTAGGAACATCAGTCTCAACAAAAATTAAAAAGGTCATATGGTGAAGGCTGATTTTTGAGCTACAGGGCCATCGAAAGATTTGCAGGTTTTCACAAGTCACACCTAGTTGAAATCGTACTAGAAATTCAAATTGAAGAGTTTCCCCCAAATCCCTCAGAAATTATACAAAATGGAAACAGAAAAAATCTTTACCACCCACAGGTTTGTTAGTAGTCCACACATTATGGTTAATTCAAATTATTTTAAGACCAAACTTTCAACATTTTGGGACTCTTCATTTAGGCAAGGGCCATATTTGGGACGCCAACACTGTCTCGGCACTGGACGTCGTCTGATACACCTAGTGTATTTAGTGTGTGATTCCTGTAGCCACCCGTGCTCTCACAGTGAAGAACATACATGTTGAAACTCTTAATCAAGGGCTTTCCAATGATATATAACAAATTGATGGAAGTAAATTATGTCAACCTGGTCCCAATTTTGGCCTATTTGCAGTGTATTATTATACACTGTTATACTATCTTAATTTTGGAGGATATTAATAGTATTCATGTAATTTTGAGAACACTAAATGGGAAACCCTCAGTGTTTACTTAAACTAAAGAAAAAAGGATGCCAAATATTTATACTGGTATAAACCTCTGTTTTGCAGTCTTAAAGTGGCACATTTGGAATGAAGTGTACTTCCTAGACTGTTCTGCTACAGGACAAACAAATCATTTCTAGTGAAAGAAATGTTTTGGACTTAGCGACACCTTGAACCGATGGAACAACTTGGTCTTAGATTCGCTCCAAAAAGGTATCATCATTGAAATATTACGCAATGAAAACCTGGTCATTTTAAGCCATCCCAAATGAAAAGGCTGCTTCTAGATAAATTGTGGGTTGATATAATTGAATTTGGACATTCCAAATTCTAAACCTTTACAGCCTGTAGGACAAAAACTATTCTCTCCATTTAGTTATTGACTTTGTCCATCTCATCGTCTGTTTTTCTCCGCGTGACCAGCCAAGCATACATCCTTCCATGCCAAGTTGGACCATCTCAGCCCTTTCTTTATCCTCTCCGTGCAATGACAAGGCAAATACACGGTTGAACAACCCTCGCCCCGGGATAGTGGCATGCCGCTTCTCATAATCTCACCCAGTTTGCCAAAGGCACCCCACCCGATGGAGTAATCGCTTCATTTCATCAAAGTGGGCCAGGCTCCCACAACGATGGTGCGCCCAGATAGAGTACTCAGCCTCACTCCAAAGCAGCCTTGCTGATGCCAGACACCCCCTTCCCAGTGGCGCGACAACTGAACAGGTTTCTGTTTTTCGCATGTTTAATCCTACACCGCTGCTTCACAGTAAAGTTACTGCATCATGGTTTCTAGCCGACCTGGGTCCCCAGAAGCAAAGACAATTATTAACAACATCATCCGTAAACCGGCGAAGGCCCAGTCTTTCATATCATGTTGATACCCCCGTTGTCCAACCCAGCCCACGAACGATGGCCCCTAGAGCAGCGTCAAAAGGTCCAGGCGATACAGTGTCTCCTGCCCGATCCCTCCTGAACATTCCTTAGATCTTCCGAATGGCCGAATGGTTGCAGCACCCCTCTGCAAACATCCTAACTACATCTACATCGCTGGCCAATGTCCCGGCCAACAATCGCCTGAGCAACAGCTTTGGAACCCCAAACGCTGTCAAAGGCCTTCTCATAACCAATGGAAGCTAAACACATGAGGGACATTAGTATGCACCAGACCTCTCCATCAGCCGTTTGATGTGATGACACGAAGGCGGCCAGCCGTGGCATAACCAACCCCCAAAATCATACCCGTTCTGGGTGAATTAAAATCCAGGATGGCAGTGAGGTCTGCCCAGTCGGGGAAGAGCTTGCATCGACTGAGGAGACCGATTGGTCTGTATGTTGCCAGGGCCGCTATATATTCTTCGCATCCACCGAATAGCAGCCAGTTGTCTGATGATGCACAAGCGTGAAACTCGAGTAACAACTACCGTTACAGTAGGTTCATCAATTTAATATCTCGCCATTGCTTTCAAGCATTGAGCACTCTGCATGAAAATAGTCTCCTCGCCTATTTATAATTATATATATATATAGATTATATTATCTATATATATATATATTATATATATAATATATATATATAATATATATATTATATATAAATTATGTCTAAAGTTCATGATTTTTGAGATCATCAAAATTCCCTGATGAGAGGAGGAGATAATAATCCCCCCTTGAACAATTTTGTAGGTATTAATTGGGAAGATGAACGTCACCTAATCCATTTCCATTTTAGACTTTACATTGCTCCCTTAATCTAAGTAGATCATGTCTTATCTATATATACACGATATCATATATATAGTATATATATAGGCAGTGTCGAATCAGCATAAATGCTAGTTCGGAGAAAGACGGCGTTTGAACGTTTGAGTTACTTATGAATGCGTGTAATTAATGAAATAAAAAGGAAATGGCTATTTTTAAGTGGTGTACTGTTAAAGACATGAATGGTTACTACCTGACGACAGTATATAAAATACCAAGAAACACCTGTTTTCCTTATCAAAATGGCCACTGGACTGTGGGGTTTCGATTGTTTGTCAAACCCCCAATGTTGATTCGCTGTGCTCTAGGAGTCGAATACGTATTCGACTGCTTGAAACCCGTTGATTTCTAATTGTTGGTATGGTGAGATTACTATAGCTACGGGCTTTTACTTAAATTTAAATTGATGATGCCGATGATGCCACCATGATAAGGAAAAAACGATGGCGGTGATGATGGTGGCAATAACTATGAAATAAGGAAACATCGAGATTGACGACGACAATGCTAATGATCGATTGATGCTGATGATGATGATGATGATGATGATGATGATGATGATGATGATGATGATGATGATGAGATGTATGTGATGAAGAAGACGACGACGACGAGACGATGTCTAATGATGAAGACGACGACGAGACGATGTTATTGCATTGTGTTTATGTTACAAACCCTGCAAATTTGTATACAAACCGACTTCCATAAGCGGTTAAAGTGGGAAACATTCAATGTTGTATTATCGTTGGTTGTAAAATATAGCGCAGACTGACCACGAGGACCAACGGATTCAGAAAATTACAACAATTACAAATTGGATCCTTAAAGTAATATATTTAAATAGTCGCATATGTTTTTAACTCATTTTTGCAGAAAAAAAAAACATAAATTTCAAGATAAAACGTTAGATGGAACACAAACATTGTAGTGCATGTTATATAAAAATGAATAAATAGTTTGCTGTGTAACAACAATAAATATTGGCTAGAACGGTTCAAAAATTGAGACTCAAAAAATATTTAAAATGGAACTGGAATGTTTCATAAATCTAAAGATTGGAGGATAAAAGTGGTCTATTTTCGCGTTTTCTTAAATTTATACATCAAGTTCCGATCTTTTAAAGTAAGGTACACGAGAAAATATATACCAAATTGAAAACGAAGAACATTTAAATGGGTAATATACTCATACAATCTAACATAATCTAAAAGTTAGAGGGCACTAACGCTATACAAACACCTTCCCAAAGAAAAATATCAAGTTGTTCCTGAAAGGCGAGTTTTTTCAAATGATGTATATATTAGTAATTATTTAGTTTGCAGAATATCAAAGTTAACATCAAAGAAAGTCAAACTTTCGCAATAAGGTAACAAGTCTATTTTTGTAACCACGGTTACTAAGGGGTGGGGTGTAAACACCCCGAGAATTCATTATATTATCAAGCAATAGATGATTTAGATGTTGGTATAACCCGTTGATAAGCAATGGTCCACCGTTTTCTAATGCTTCCAACATAACTAGTATGGCATCACAATTACGTCAAAAAAAGTCACAAGTTGCAAAAGTGGTCATTTCCATAGACACGCATCAGAGTATAAAAATGAAAAAAAAAATGAAATTTGCATAAAAAAGGCGCGCGACGAATATGGGAGTCTTGCGGGTTTTGGCCCAAATGATATGAAAATGACTAGTTTAATCACACATATAATTTTAGAGCCATACAGTGCCACCAATATTTAAACAAATGAACTAATAACTAAATTGTAATGCAGTTTCCTTTATGGCGAATAATTGTCCTCGAGGTCGGAAAAACTACATAATGGCGCCCATTATTTTTCTTTTTTCCGCCCGGGGGATACATTATGAGCCCATATAGGATACTACAGATTTCTATTCTATTAATGAAAAAAACTGATTTTATTTGTTTGTTTGTATAGTTTAAGTTAAAATGCCTTATTTATGTGTATTTTGTTATGCTGATTAATGAAATAAATGATAAGAAAATTGCATAGGGCTCATTATTGCAGAATAATGGGCAGTTAAAACGACCAATCAGAATGCTGCATTTTCAGTAATGGGTATAGTAGAGGTAGTAAACCAACTACACCAATCGACTTCGACGCTAACCCCGTTGAGGTGCTACCTTTACATGTTCCCAAAAATTAGCAGAAGAATTGAAATCATTATATGGAAGACTTAACGAAAGCTTTTAACGTTTTTCGCACCGAGAAGGAAAGTTACCAGGGTGGTTAATTCTCCCCTGTGGGAATAAAAGGGTTAATGTCATATGGCCCCCCCCAAAAAAAAATATAAATTTGGTGTATTTGTACCAAATGTCAAAAACTCAAAACTCGGATAATTCTTTTCACGACGCACAGACCGTAGGTTTCAATAAAACAAGGAACATAAATTAAAACCAAAAAATTAAATGTGGAAAGAACATGACCAATCCCCATGAAGTATAGACAGGTAAATTTCACCGATTGCCGTAAATCTTGATAGACCTATTATCGAATTTTAATTCACTGGAGAGTAGCAATCTTGTCCCAGCGGAATACGTATTCGTTCGCAATTTATTGTGTGCTTTGAATATTTGGATACGCAAAGCTATCGAATACGTACTCGATTGTTTGTGAAACCCGTTATACAATTTCGTGTTATTCGACTGCGGCTCTATTTTGGGTTGGAGATGTAATTTCACTTTACTTTTTTGGTACGGGTACAATTAAAGAGTACATAAAATGCACCGAATAACTATTTAACTCAATTTGACCAAAAGATCAGATTTCGACCACTATGTATGACCACGACGAATATATATATATTATATATATATTAATATATATATATATATAATATATATACAGTCAAAAACGTCATTTAATGGGTACCAGTGTTTATTGATGCAGACATCTTAAGATAATCTTTGATATTGATAGCACTCGTGATCTCTATTACTTGTGAGGTTACTTGTAGGGAAAAATTCCTTATGCAGTATCTCTGTCTTGATTAGTGTGTAGAAATGTGTAAATTACTGTATAAGTACTTATAATAGTCAT